>CAJHQQ010001970.1:0-76645 GCA_905132885.1 Moricandia moricandioides
GCAAAACCTATGGACATGCATAACTGTGTAGGACCAGCCGATTCCGTCTATAATGGCAAAAGCCTCACCTAAAGAGGGATCAGTAGGGTCTAGAGTACCTTGGATTACAAAGCACGAAGTCTCAGGAGATCATAGCTTCTAGCAGTTTCATCATCGATATGCCGGCGATGGTAACCCCCGATGACTGGAATGTTTGTCGAGAAAAGATCACGACCTCTCCGCAGTCGTTCTTCATAGGTGAGGAATGGCACTTGAGGGACGAACATCGTGGTCTAGGGTAGATGCAAGAGAACTGCTTTGTTTCTAGAATAAGAGAAACCGATGGTTTCCCTCGTATTTAAGAAGACGAAAGGGTGGGGGACTCACAATCTTCCATAAAGCGACACTTGGCAATTGAGTAAAGACGAAAGGGTGGGGGACTCACAATCTTTCGGGTATGCAACTTTTGTATTTTCTTATTAATCACAAAGCTGATATATATTTATAGTATGAGAGCATTAACAATGAATGACAATGACTCTACTGGTAAACTACCTGTACTTTCTCCCTTTAAACCTGGGTTCGAGCCTCTGGGTATGCAAGTATTTGGTTTTTTAATTCGAAGCTCTGGATATTGATCACCGGTTTAGAAAACTATTTTCAAGGTTTTTTTAGGGATTTTGTACGAAAATTGACAATACAAATCATAGGGTTCATCAATCGTTGACAGTGTAACTCGAATCAGAGAGCAATTCAATATCAATTAGGTTGGAAACAGTGACAAAAAACACTGAGAATGGATCCTACACAACCTACATCGATTGAATTCTTATGCTTTATAAATTCTTCCTGCACCGTCTTCATCGTACTTCTGAGTTCTTCAATTTCTTTGGCAAACCGCAACTGATGATCATCCAACCTCTGAATCTCATCCAAACAAGCTTCGTCGACCCACTTAAAAAGATGATTCTCGTTCTTTTTCTGTTCAAAACGTAATAAACAAGTCAATTGTAAGAAACATGTAAAATAAAGAGTTATCAAGTTATGAAAATCAGATCTACCTTTAAACCATTCTCACATCTGAAAAATCTTCTGTATGGGTTCTCCTCCGTTTTGGAAACATAAGTGACAATCCCCTTCCCACACCAGCATCTGGAAGGGATCCCTTCATTGATATACATGTTCGTCGCTTAGTCAGAATAAGAGAATTTTACGAAAAAATAAGAAAAGAAACCGATGAAAACAATTTAGGTTTTGAGGGCCTATAGTGTTTGTGTCCATGTTAAATGGAGGGGGGGGGGGGGGTTTATATAGTATACTCGGATTAGGTTTTTAGGTTATAGATAGGGGTTAGTTTCTGTCTAATTTTACTATCATTTAGGGTATAGATAGGGTTTATATGTTAATTTAATTCTAATAGAAAAAATTTAACCATTTGATTCGGTATAAAATTTTAATTAAACATTTGTCTACTTTTACTATCATTTAGGGTATAGATAGGGGTTATATCATATCCTAGTACAATTATAATAAACATTTGTTTATTTTAATTTAATTCTAAATAGAAAAACATTTAACCATTTGTTTTGGTATAAATTTTAAATTAAACATTTGTCTACTTTTACTATCATTTAGGGTATAGATAGAGTTTAAATAGGGCTTATATCATATCCTAGTACAATTATAATAAACATTTAGGGTATAGATAGGGGTTAAATAATAAATACTTCAAATATTCTAACAATAACATGCAAATGACAACATTCTTCCTACACGAGTTTTATCAATTCAATCAAGCTCCACAAGAGGATTTGAAATAGTCTTTGGAGGAGTGAATTGTGCCATTCTCGCAATAAGCTCAGGATCAGTAGCAGCTTCCCATAGATCATAAGCAATCTTTAACCGTGCCTCACGAATGTTGTCATCATTCACCAAAGAGATGTCCATGCCTAGAAGATGGCATTCTATGTGCTTCAAGGCATATACTCCACAGTCAGTGGCACTACGATTTAGAACAAAGGGCATTGGAGCGTATGTGACACTATACTTCTTCACCGTGTGTGTCCGACTGCTTGAAGACTGATTAGCTTTGACAATTCTAGGGATGAGAACAGCAAATGGCTCCACCGCTCTTGGATGTTTCATTCCCTCACAGTCAAACACCTCTATGGAACGAGTGACAAAATCGACGCACAAAGCGATCCAATGTTTACCAACATTCACGGGGACATACATGCGGTCGACATCAAGATCCCACATTAGTCTTGTCCTTCCGTGTGCTGGAAGCTCCCCAATGGCATACTCGTGTAGAATTCCTCCACCTTTGAACTTCCTTCCGTTCTTATTGAACTCTTCGAAAGAGTTTTTCATTTGATTACTAAACAAGCATGTCATGAACGCGACTCTTTTTGGACGCCATCGTCGCAAAGAAGTCCTCTCACTGAATACATACATCATAGCATCAATTTCCTGAAAAAATAGAAAAAAGGATTGAAAACAGATGTAAAGAAACTAAGAAGCAACAAATTAGAAACTCACATTATTGAAGAGCCACTCTGTAGGTCCTATGACACGTTTTGCTAACTCACTTGTGAACATAGGAGGTCCAAGCTTCAGTACCCTGGAATGCAAGCTTCAGTTACACAAGGATCAATTTTTTTTTAAAACTAAAAAACAATATAAACTAACCAGTAAGTTGTGAACCACTCAGTCACTTTGGCCCATTGATCCTCAGCAACAAACACTAGATTGTAATCAGCGTCATTCATCCGGTCCTCAGGGAGTTCCATATCTTTGAGACTAGGTGGTATCCAGTCCGTAGGCTTGAACGTAGATAATGGAGTAACCCATTCCAGTTGTTCGTCGTCATTGAGATTTTGTGAGGGATCGAAACCTTTAACATGTGATGCTTGAGAAAGATCTCCCATGGCATTTTGTAAAGACTCTTGGGTCCCCTTCCTCTTGTCTACATGTTTCTTGGTTTTTGTTAGATTCTTCAAAAACTCCAACATTTCACTGTCATCCTGTTAATACAACCAACCATAGCATTAATACTAAAAAAAGTGAACATTCTTATAATACATAAGTTTGTGATAAGCTACAATCCAATATATTACAAACCACAGACAAACTTACAAGCCGATAACTTACCAAGTACATTACAAACGACACAAAAACTTACATCTGTCTCAACCCACACATAATCTCACAAAGCTTCATGTTGTTGTTACCTTTCTCACTGTCCGAGGACTACGACGAACCGCAATTGGATCCACAGTCACATTGGCTCTTCCTTTTGCTGCTGAAGGACGTGAAGTCTGTGATGACTTAGCTTGATCTTGCATTAGTGTTGATGAAGGACCCGGACTCTGTGAAGAGTTGTCTTGATCTTTTCCAATTGGTCCTGAAGGTGTCGGGATCTCAGCTGCTGTGGTTTTCCCGAGTGCATCTGACGAAGCCATAAACTGAGACATTGTTTCTTTGATATTAGCCACCTCAGTATCGACCTTATCAAAACGCTCTTGCATCTCCTTCTGCACCATGTCCTTAAAAGAGGTGAACAACCCCTGAATAAAGGTCTTCATTTCACCGGGGACACCACTGTTATGTTCAGCTGCTCGTTGACATAGGAGTTCTCTCTTCCGAGACTCGACACCAGGATCATGGCGCTTACGCTTCGCGCTCTTGACAGCAGCTGTCGACTTCTCTGCAACAATAGGCGGCTCCGTGACATCTTCATCTTCAACATCGTCTTCTTCTTCGTCAGAAAAGAGATTGTTTGTTGGCAGAGACTCAACTTCCCAAACGAATTCCCTCCAGTCATGATTGGCTTTGATCATATCAACAATCATATCAACTCTTTCGTCCTTCTTCTCATCTTCTCTTTTGAACTCAGGATCATCAATCACACCCGACTTCCCACTTGATGATATAAATGGAAACAACTCTCCATGCCATGAAAAAACAAAACAATCAACACCACAAAGACAATTTTGATCTTAATATTAATAGTAGCAAGATAATTACCTTGTCAAAGTGGGATTCTAGGCTGATGATATCTTGATAAGATATTTTTCCACTTCCTGCCCAATTTCTACACCTCACCTTGACAATGTTTTATTTTAACTTCTTAGCCACCATAGTACCAATGTCTGGGACTGCCTCCATGATCCATATCTGAAACGCATATGACAATTCATCCAAAACGTAGCTATTCTTCAGATGCAAATCGGTCCTTGCCTTTAATATGGAAGCAAGCAGCTCGTCATAAGCGCGAAGACCCCACGGAAACATTCTCATTTTCTCAAAATCCATCACCAAACGGATGTATTCTTGAGGGATATACACTTTCGGATCCTTAGCCACGATGAACCCATGTATAAGGCATAGATACACTAACCTCACCCTGTCCACATATGACCAATGGTTACACACCTTAAGTAGCTCGTCCCTTATCATGTATATGTTGATATTGCTATTTTGCTTCAGCGCTTTGCTCCAGAAACCCTTATCATCCTCCCAATTATTGAAGTCTATGTCTGGTTCTTCTTTGAACTTCAACCCAGTGACAGCATGAAATTCTTGCATGGAGAACCTTAGCGGCCTGTTTGCAAACTCAAACCACAACTCGTGAAGCTTGGAAACCTTGAGCTGCTTGCATATAAAGCTGTGAATGATCTTCCCTGAGTAAATGAGTTTGTTGTCTACAATTGCCAGAATCGGACCGAAGACAGGGTCTTTCAAAACTTCTTCATACTCATCCTTAAGAAAATCCTTCAACAATGCAAGCATCGTACGTCTACATGTATTGTTGATCTTATCAATTCGGAGCTCAGCTCCTTCTTCACAAATCCGCTTTGGAAACTGGTAAGCCATTACTACAAAACAGGAAATGATACTTGAACTCGTTAGCCACACGTTTAAGAAAGTCCAGAAATGGTCAGAATACAAAGCATAACCATCTCACATTTACCAGTATATTAGACACGACAAAGAAACAAAATCAGTGTCTACGGTCTCCACCAAAACCAAATTGAGTAATGTCTAAACTAGAGTCTCAGTGACTTCTATAATGTTCGACTTTACATTGTGAAATTGTCAATA
This sequence comes from Moricandia moricandioides, assembly GCA_905132885.1. Lineage (NCBI taxonomy): Eukaryota > Viridiplantae > Streptophyta > Magnoliopsida > Brassicales > Brassicaceae > Moricandia > Moricandia moricandioides. Next base: position 5,083 of record CAJHQQ010001970.1, read on the forward strand.
AAATAATCACAAAAATTTGAATAACAAATCTCAACCCAAACAAGATATAAAATCCAACTCTTTTAGATGTCGAACTCATTAGATTTTTGAATTCAAACCATAGTAGTACACACTCGACAAAGAAAGAAAATCTAATTTCACACCAAGGCAACAACAAACTACAATCAACTCAACCACAAACAAAATCAACTCAACCACAAACAAAAATCAAAACGAAAAACGTGAATCGATTTGTGTTATAAACAATTCAAACTATTTCTACTACATGCACATAAACAAAAACGAAAACAATTGAAAAATTGTAAAGGGGATTTCGAAACCCTAACCTTCGAGTTTTGGGAATCGAGATGAAAGAAGAGGAAACAAAGAAGATTGCGTAGGTAATCGTCCCTTCTTGACCGAGAAACAGCTATATCGGAGGTTAGAGAACTCCGACGACGATGACGGGGAGATGTGATGACTGCTTCAAACCGAAAGTAAAGAGGAAAGTAAAGAGGAAAGGACGACGACGAGGAGATGTGATGCCTGCTTCGAACTCTCCGGCAAAACGGAAACGACCGTGAGCCGGTGATATCGCCTCCTTCTTCTCCGTCGGGAGCAACGGTTTTGTTTTTTTCTTTTAATAAAAGCTGCTGAAGGTGTCTAAAGGGGGTATTGACCGTGAGCCTTTTGGCAATAGCCTAATGTAAAAATTTTAATTAAAAAACATTTACAAAATAATTAACATTTTAATTAGGAAAAGTAATATATAAGGACAAAAGGGGGTATTCATTATTGTTTGTACTATAGGGACAAAGATCCTAAATTTTGTTCTAAGGGGACAATAGTATACCTATTTCATCCCTTTTTGGCAATTTTCCCAAGAAAAAATGATGGTGACGACGGTCTCTAACTATATCAGAGAGTCCTGCATGAGAAAACAGAGAATGATATTGACCCAAAAATGACTTGCTGACGGGGTGGATGCACGTTCATAGACACGGGGTCACATGCCTCCACTATTTTTATAAATATTTTGTGTTATGTATTAATAGTAGAGAAAATTGCCAAAATAGAGCAAATAAACACTAGCTTTGTCTCCTTGGTATAAAATCAACTTAACTTTATCCCTTTAATATAATCTTTTTTTAATCCCAAAATTAACCCTTAATTTCATTTAATAAATCTAAAACTCAATTTATATATAAAAAAAAGTTAAATGGATATTGACAAAAAAAATGAAGTTAAAATATAATTAAAAAAAATTATATTAAATAATTAAAAAAAAAGAGAAAAATCCCCAAATCATCAAACCTAAATCTAATCGTCGACATCTCTCTCTCTTTTCTCAAAAAGCCTAAGACCCGACTCTCCTCTGTCTAAGACCCGACTCTCCTCTAATCGTCGACATCTCTTCTCTCTCAATCATCATCTTTCTCCGACATCTCTCTCGCTCTCTATTTCCATCTTTCTCGTAGAGGAAATCAATCGAAGGTAAGTGAGACTTCTTCTTCATGTTTCTCCTTTGTTTTTGTGCCTTGATCGATCGCTAGCTCCTCCGATTGGAATTTGTAGATACCCCCTTTCCCTTTTTCTTTGCATGTTCCTCAACGGATTAGGGATTGTTACATGTGTTCTTCAATCGGGTTTGTGTTCTTCAAATGATTAGGGTTTGTTACTTGTGTTCTTCAACTGATTAGGGTTTGTTACATGTGGTTCTTCAATCGGTTTGTGTTCTTCAACTGATTAGGGTTTGTTACATGTGGTTCTTGAATCGGGTAAGGTTTGTTATATGTTTTGTTACTGATCTGGGTTTTTCAGGATTAAGGTTTTGTATGTCAATCAATTGCTTATAATTTTCTTTTTGGGCAGTGATGGAATCTTTCTTCTGATACTAAGATTGGCCATATAACTTCTTTAGAACTTTTCCTGAAGAAATCGGTTAGGTTCCATGCTCTCAGTTTGATTAAGTGAACCGATTTAGTTTGTGAGTTGGCTTTGTTTGATTAGTTGATTGAGAGTGTGAATTGACTTGTCTTAGCTTGAGTTTGAACAGAATGATAATGGTTGGGTTTTCGTGTTTGTAAAAATGTTTAGTGTAGTGTTTATGACATTTCTTTTTGGGCAGTGATGGAATCTTTCTTCTGTTACTAAGATTGGCCATATAACTTCTTTAGAAATTGTACTGAAGAAATCAGTTAGGTTCTGTATATTTGGGAAGTGTAGTTTTCTTTTAGCTGTGGGGCTTGATACTTTTCGACTTCCATGCTCTCAGTTTGATTATGTGAACCGATTTAGTTTGTGAGTTGGCTTTGTTTGATTAGTTGATTGAGAGTGTGAATTGACTTGTCTTAGCTTGAGTTTGAATAGAATGATAATGGTTGGGTTTTCCTGTTTGTAAAAATGTTTAGTGTAGTGTTTATGACATTTCTTTTTGGGCAGTGATGGAATCTTTCTTCTACTACTGTTTAGTGTAGTGTTTATGACATTTGCGTTATGTCTTATGGTGTTAATAGTCTTCTATTTATTGTCTTTTGTAGATATGGAATTAGAGTTGCCGAAGCGTTTATATGGAGAGGGTCTTGAACCTCAGATCAAGAAGATCAACAACAGTTGCCGCATGTCACTCCTCAGAATTCTGAAGAAGTCTATGTCTGAAGAATATGCGGAAGTGAAGAGAGATCTTGTATTTACACATATCATGGCAATTGAAGAAAATGGCCTCAAGTTTTCAGCATAGTTGGTACATAGCTTCTTGTGTAAGGAATTGATCACCTCGAAGAAGCATGAGAAGTGGTTTGTCTTTGCGAAGAATCCGCTGCGGTTTCGCTGCAAGAGTACCATGCGGTGACTGGCCTGAAAGTAGTAAATGAGAGTAGCAGTGAAGGGGTGAAATGGAAAGCCGACCTGGGGTTTTGGAGTAAGCTACTTAAGGAGGGTGGGAAGATCTCCTTGAAGTGTATAAAGAAGGACCACTTAAAAAATGTTCACAAATGAAGTCGGCTTGATAGGTTGAGATTGATCAACCTATTCGTCGTGATGGGTGTGGTTATGGGGAGAGACGAGAAGGTGAACATCCCTCATATGTACATCAAGTTAGCAATGGATCTTGAGAAGTTTAGACAGTTCCATTGGGGTCTTCTCTCGTACGACTATCTGCTAAGCTCTATTGACAAGATTAGGAAGCAATTGGATAACAAGGAGAGCTACATTTTGGAAGGATTCTCATATGCTCTCCAGATTTGGATTATGGAAGTCATTCCTGATTTTGGAGAAATATGCGGCAAGAGAGTCAGTGACAGTTTCACTGGTCCAAGGTGTGGCAATTGGAAAAGAGCAGCAAAAGTTTCATATGAAGACATCATTGAGCTTGAGAACTCATTTCCTGATAAGGTATGTATATATGTTGTCTTTTTATTTCCTGATTAATGTATGTTTTTTTATAGCTCTTAATGTTTAAAATTATTTGTAGGGTGAACTGTTTCCAGTCATTTCGGTGACTGGTAATGGTGATGTACTTATGAGTGATGTCTACATAAGGAACGGTGAAATGGAAGATGAGAGGGTAAAACTTATTCTGGATAGGATAATGAACAAATTTGATTGGAGCAATACAAAATGGGAAGTCTTAGAACCTGAAAAGACTGATATAGAGGAAGCAGAAGAAGAAGATATAGAGGCAGAGGCAGATGATATTGTCGAAGAGGTGAATGGCTCGGCTACTGTGTCAGATGAGATGAATGGTACAGTTAATGTTGGAGGAAGAGTAAAGAGAAAGATCCATGACGAAGGAGCCGAGTCAAGAAAGAAGAAGTTGTTGCGTCAGCGATCTGCAGCAAAAAAAGGTACTCTTGATCATGATATGAGAGTTTCATTGAGGGTTTGTTCCACACGTCCTTCACTTGTTTTTCTGAGAAATTCAGTAAGCAAGTGTTGGAAAAAATGGAGAAGATGGAAACTGATGTTTCGGAGAGAATGAGGAAGATGAAGAGTGAAGTTTTACAGCTCAAAGAAGCACTCACTTTAAGTGGTCAAGGAAGCGGTCCTGGCAATACCAAAGTCGAGCCAACTGCAGCAAAGAAAAAGGTACCAACTAAGAGAAAGCGTAAAAGTTGATGTACTTGGAATTAGGATGCTTGAATTAGTCTGCTGAAGCTAGGCGTTTGGAGCTAGGTTGTTGGAACTAGACTTCAATTTTCACTGTATAATAATATGTAAGCTTGAACCTTTTGAATGTTTCTTCTGAAACTGTATGTAATATGTCAAACTGGATGTGTTTGTTGTCTTTTTTGTTTAAAACTGGATGTGTTTATTGTCTTTTATGCTATGTAATCCTATGGAATCGTTTAACATATTCTTATATCATTTGTTTTTGTTAATGAATAGGTTGGGAAGAAGAAATCTTTAAACACTAATGATTTGTTTGTCAATTTACCTTGAGTAAACTTGACTCAATCATCAGACATTAATCTTGAGTTGGGTACACAAGAGTACTTGGAAACTTGCTTGAAGAACCTTTCACAAGATACATATGTCGAAGGTGTTGATCCTTCTCAAACTAAAGCGAAGGATCCATTGGAATGGTTGTCTCCTGGAACATCATTGAAGCTGTCACCACCAGAATTAGATGACAAAAACATAGATCTAACCGGCGAAGCAGAGGATGACAGAAATTTGGTGTATGTGGCTGAAGAAGATTTCGAAAAAATGCAAAAGTGGCAAGATTTGAGAACGTAAGTTATTCCTTTTAATATCTCATTGTATGATGTTGTTTCTAATGTTAATTTGAACTTTTTATTTTGATTACAGAGATATACAGATTGGTCCTTGTCTTTTAAACTCAGAAATGACTGGTCGTATTATGAGTGCAAGCAAGTGGCTTTACAACCACGTAAGCATTAAACTAGTGCCTTGATCGATGCTGTAATGTTCATATCCTGTCTACTAACAACTTCCATGTTAGTTTGTAGGAGATTGATGCTGTAATGTTCGTATTCCGAGAAAGAACAACACTACGACGATGGAAACCAGACCAGACCGTGTTGCTTTTATGACATGTGTCTTCAGCAATCTCATTAGCAGGGAATACAAGACTTTCTTGAAGGGTAAGAGGAAGTACAAGATGGATAATTTACTGCTGGATTACGACAAAGGTGAGCTGCCTTCTCATGGTAGAACATGACAGTTATAGAATGTTGACGTGGATTGGATGTATGTTCTTGTCTGGGTAAATCGGAACCATTGGATTGCATTATGCATCAGCTTCGTGAATAGGCATATCGAAGTGTTTGATTGCGCGGGTAAACAAAGGCACAAGGAAGTCGAAGCATTCACATTCCTAGTTCCTCGGATAGTGAAGGCCGTTCAGTCAGAGAGTATTCAGAAGGATCTCACCACCATTCCCTATGGTGTTTCCTACGTCCCTATGCGTGGTATTAACCGGAAAGGTTTTCATTGTGGTGTATACATTCTAAAACACATTGAATGCCACTTGCTTGGGTTGGATTTATCATTGGTCAATGATGATAACATCTTGGGAGCTCGAATTAAGATAATGTGGAATCTATGGGAAGCAGCTAATGATCCAGAGTTGATTGAGAGGATGTCAAAGTATGAGCCACCTAAGTCTGTGCCTTCTAAGTGTGTTGAGTTAGAATAAATTTAGATGCCTAATCTATTGTATTAACATTTGGTTTTTAGTATTAACTTGAATGCTTAATATATTGTTTCATGTTTCGGTTTTAAGAATGTATGTTTGGATTTTAAGAGTGTGAATGCTAACTTGACACAAAAGACATAACAATACCTTACACCCGAGACATAAACCCGAGATTAACAAAACTCTAAACTTAAAAAAAAAACCCGAGATTAGGATCGACAAAAGACATAGCAATACCTTACACCCGAGACATAAACCCGACCCAGAAGAGATCCCATTGTAACCTAAACCCGACCCAGAAGAGATCCGATTGTAACGTAAACCCGATCCCGTGGAGACATAAACTCGAAATCGACCATTTTTTCTGAAACGTCTTTTCTCACTTTCTTCTTTTTCTCTCTAATCTCTTTTCTCTCAACCATGACGACACAGAGACGATTCTCTGAAGGCGTTCCTTCAGCATGCTGGTGTGGAAGAAGGGTTGTGATACTCTATTCAAAAACGAATGAAAACCCTTACAGAAGATTCTATAGATGTGAAATTGGGGCACATGTTATCTTATTTTGACTAGTTCCTAAACCCTTTGTTTGGTCATGGATTCAATTTTTTTTCCTTTGAGATTTGCTTCGTTTTCCCTTCCACATCAATTATTTGACAATTGAGATTCAAATTTTGTTTCTCTACATCGTTTTCACTGTTGTTTTCGATTTTCCTTGTACATCAATTTTTTTCTTAATTTTTATGGGTTTTTGATGTAGCGAAAAAAGGAAAACCATTTGTTTAAGTGGTTCGATGAAGCTTTGCTTGATGAAATTCGAAAGGTTGATTCTGAGCAAAAGAGAATTGCAGAAGATATTGAGGAGCTTAAAATGAGTTTCAAGAAAACCGTGGAGGATGAAGTTAGGAAGCAGAAAAATTCCACTGAAGTAGGTTGTCTTGGAAGCATTTTGTGGCTTTTTGGAAGATAAAGTAGCCAAGAATGAAAGAGTTCAAGACATTGTTTCTTGTATATCGAATTCTGGAACAATTTTATGTGGTTATCTAGTGTTCTTACTATGAATAAGATGAGTTTTTGGTTCTTACTATCTTGTTCTTTACAATAAAAATGAAACAGCTATTGTCTTCTTCGATAACAAAAACCATTTGATATCAAAAACCATTCGAAACATAAAATCACAAAAACCATTCGATAACAAAAACTATTCGAAACTATATAGCTACTTCACAAGTTGCCCTGTTGTGGCCACTAATGCCACATCTACTACACTTGCGAGGCTGTTTGTTTTGTGCTATTTGTGATGATCGAATTTTGTCTTCAACGGTTTCATATTTGCGTTTTGTTTTTCGTCCAACTGATTTCTTGTTTCTGGTGGCAGCACATTCACTTTCTTAACATCTTCAGGAATGGACCAAGCATCCTCAGGAACAGCAATAGGATTTATGCTTTCATGATAAGCTTCTCGCCAAGCTCGAGTCCTGTACATCGAATCAGTTAACGTGTGTGGTTCTCTACCAGCATGAAAACCAGCTTTAATGGCGTGTTTACAAGGGATCTTCAAAAGATCATACTTTCCACATGAACAAGTCCGACTATCCAAATCAACTACGCAGTCGATTTTATCACCTCTAACAAGCAACCGACTATCACTAACAGAGTAAACTGAAAATGTTGCGCCCTTTGTGATTCTCCTTGCAATATTCTTCTCCACATGTTTGGTAAGAGGATGTGTATGCTCTGCAATCAGTTTCCTACGGTTAAAAAACCATCGTGTCAACATTTCCCTGATACTATCCAACAAAGGAATAACTGGATACTCTCTCGGTGAACGCAATGTAGAGTTAATAGATTCAGCAGGGTTGATTGTCCTTATGTCGTATCTGTATCCATGAAACTGACATCTTGCCCATTTATGCACATCAGCCTCCCTAAGATAATTTCCAATTGCCGGACTGATATTACATACATTAGCAAACAGATTTTCAAAATCAGAAACTCTATAAGCCTTCGACGCCTTTGAAACCAACCCAGCAAGACCTTTCCCCTTGAAATATGTTACCACATTACTCAACAAATGATGAATACAAAAACCATGTTTAGCTGTTGGATACACATTCTCAATGGCTTTGGCAATCGACACCTGCCTGTCCGAAATAAAAGCCAAATGTTGATCATCAGCAATGACAACCTTTAGTTGTCTCATAAACCATTCCCAAGAACTATCATTCTCTGAGTCGACTATTTCAAACGCGATAGGATACAAATTAGAGTTTCCGTCTAAAGCAGTTGCAACTAGTAGAACTCCTTTGTATTTACTCTTCAAAAAAGTCTCATCAACCACAATAACCCGTCTGATGACTTTGTTAAATCCTCTAATCGATTGCCCAAATGCGATAAACAGATATCGAAATCTACCACTCTTGTCAATATCATACGCTGAATGTGTACCCGGATTAGCCTCTCCCAACATGTGAAAGTATTTTGGTATTTTTCCATAACTTTTCTCTGGAATACCTCTAACTACATTGATCGCATATTCACGCGAATCATATGCTAAGGAATATGAGATCTCACATCCATGATCAGTACGCATAATCTGTATGATATCATTAGGTTTTGGCCCTTCCTTGACGCTTTCATATTTATGCATTATCAGACCGACTATCGTTTTAGCGGAAGCAGTCTTACCCGAGTTACTTTTGCTTGAAGCTGCACATGTATGTTCACCGACATACTTCTTTATAATTAAATAAGTAGATTCCTTCAAACTATCAGCTCTAACACCCCAATTGCATGTGTTATCTGCGCATCTAATATACCAAAGTTCCCTATCTGATTTGATAACCTGATAGCCAAAGTTATGCTTCATTGCACATATCTCGAAAGTCTCCTTCAGTAAACTTTTTGTCTGAAATATTTGACCTTTCTTAACAACTTCCAGCAAAGAAAACTTTGACACATCGGTTCTGTTATCTTTTTCAAATGGCATGGTTTCAGCATCATACTCGAAAACATCAACTTCAACTTGTTTCATATTTTCTTTCTTCTTCTTCTTCTTCTTCTTCTTCTTCTTCTTCTTCTTCTTCTTCTTCTTCTTCTTCTTCTTCTTCTTCTTCTTCTTCTTCTTCTTCTTCTTCTTCTTCTTCTTCTTCTTCTTCTTCTTCTTCTTCTTCTTCTTCTTCTTCTTCTTCTTCTTCTTCTTCTTCTTCTTCTTCTTCTTCTTCTTCTTCTTCTCTCTTTGCATATTAGAAAAAACATTCTCTGGATCGTCCCCATTATAACCAAGATTTCCCTCGGCTTCATCAGTATTTGAATCTGTTGGAGGCTTGCTAAGATCGAAATTGGATTTCTTGGGATTCTCAACCTTTGCTTTATATGTCACACACAGTCGAGTTGAGACATTCTTTTTAGCAAAACCACCAAAATTCCTAAGTTGTCTATCGTTTGCAATGATAACAGGTGGACATGTTGCTATATTGATCAACTCAGTAGGTAGATAACTCAACTCCAAATCATCTAAGGTAGCTTCTTCGATACCAAAATCCTCCATAACCATTACCTTTAAATCATCTAAGGTAAAAATCGATTCCAATATAAGTAACCTACCCCCTTTCTCATCAGCCGAAAATACCCATCCAGTAGTTGCACTTAATTCCCATACACCACATAATGTATAGATATGCATCGTATTAGAAGAAGAGTTGTGAAAATCACAAGAAAAACAATGGAGAACTCATGGTTTGATCAAAAACAAGAGGATTCCTCGTTTTTTTTTTAAATTTTTGGGTAAGCAAAATTGCTTATACACGTTTTAGGAAATTAGATATTTTAAAAATATTTCAAAAAGATTTTGTAACTGAAATTTCCTTATTTTTCGGATTTAGTTAATCTTTTCGTAGAAGGTATGTTCTACTATAAGTAGACTATGTGTACTTTTTAGATTTCGTATTCTAATTTTCTTAGAAATAAATACAAAAGTAGAAATTACATTCGGGAAAATATTTTGTAACTGAATATTCCTTATTTTTCGGACTTAGGGTTAATCTTATCCGTAGAAGGTACGTTCTACATTGCGTAGATAAAAGACCACAAGTCCGGAAGCAGTTTCTACTATACGTAGACTTCTTAGTACTTTTTAGATTTCGAATTCTAATGGTTTTAGAAATAAATATAAAAGTAGAAATTGCATTCGGAAAAACTGTAGATATCTTTATTACGCGTAGACTTCACATTCCTTAAAATTAGAATTCAACACAAAAGTAGAATTCGATTCTTGTAAACGTAGAATAACATGTTTTACCTAGAAATCGATTTTCACTTTCTCGTAGAACATAATTTTTAAATTTTAATTTAACAATTTTTACCAAAAAAAATATATATCAGTATGTGTATATGAGTAGTTCATCAATTGTTTATATTTAAAATATATTTTTTTTTGTTCATAAAACTATTTTTAAGTAAGTTTTCAAAAATGGAAAGGGCAATTTAGGTAAAAAAGACACAAAACAGAATTTATACCAAGGGGACAAAGATGGTGTTTATTTGCTCTATTTTGGCAAATTTCCCATAATAGTATGAGCTAAGTAGTTCAGTGGTTTATAGTGTCCCCGTTGATTTTGGAGCAAGGTTTCAATGTCTCCTATTATCAACTTCTATTTTATCAATTCTCTCTTATTCTTTCTTTTGCTTCATATTCTTGTATGAGTTTCATTTAATATTATAATAAAATTTAAAGACAGTTTCTTTCTTGCGTTTAATTTATTATTGATTTCATTTATATCACTTGCCTAAATCATTTGTTTGTCTTTTTAACTAACTAAGATCTTCTTTTCCATTTCATTTAAGCAATTTTCCTAACTCACATATATATATAGCAGTATACAAAGTTCCTATAGCTGTGAAACGGTTATCCTCCAAGGAGGAACCTAGCTTCTCCAGCGAAGCTAGAGGAACCCCTATATTGTCCAGGGATGTAAATCAAGTTGGCTGGTTAGAAAACATTGGTCCATCTTAAGCTTGAAGTTGAATGGGAATTTAGAGCTCCAGTCCAGCTAGAAGAAGCGTTGTTAGAAGCGGCAAAAGCTATGAGATTCGAATCATAGGCAAGGAGTTGTGTCAAGAAAAAACAAAAGACAATCGAAATGGACAATCAGACGGATGGCAAAAAGATATATATATATATATATATATATATATATATATATAAACATCATTAGTTGAAAAATACTTTATATTTTCGATAAACTATTTAGACAATAAGACACCTAAATTAATTTTTGAAAAAAGAAATATTAAAATCCAAAATAGTTTAAAATTAGTTTTGTTTATAATGTCATGGTACCAAATTTAAATATAGTATAATAATTTAAACTTAATTTTGTTAGTTATTTTCTTGTATACTATACTCCCTCTGTTTCATTATGAGTGTCATTTTAGATTTATGCACATATATTAAAGAAACAATTAATTTTTGTATATATTTTATATCAAAATAAAATTACCTATACACCTAACTATAATTCAACCAACAGAAAAATAAGTTGCAAAATAAAATTAATAAATTTTGCATTCAAAACTGAAAACATCACTTATTTTGTAACGAAACAATTTCTCTATTATAACACTTAATATGAAACGGAAAGAACATATAATTTTGATTAAAAATTAATTAATTTATAAATATATTATGCCCCTAATTAAAAACATTTATGGATCCGCCACTGCTTGCTGAATATACCCACAAATCTAAAACTGATAGTGATGACCAGCAAGTTGACTTTGGCTCTGTTTCCTTCTCTTATTTTCTATGTCAGACTCCATATATATATATATATATATATATATATATATATATATATATATATCATTAGCATCATTATCATGATTAGAACTTGTAACTTTTTTCCTATGCAAGTTTGATGAATGCTAAAAGAATTACCTCTCGTAGTTCTCTTATTTCAGCTCTTCTACTTGTATGCAATAACGTTCCATGAGATATTAATTAGTTAAAGCACTAACCAGAGGTGGTCTTTGGCAAGGCCGAATAAAACATTGGCTTGAATTCTTCAATTTTTAAAAAGAAAAATTAGTTGAAATTTCTAATAAATTGCCAATGACCCTCTAAATCTCAGGACCGGCTCTCGCACTAACTCATCACTTTGGTTGCTATTCTCAATTTCTTATAAAGCACATTGCAAGTAACCTTGTGGCAGTTTCTATTCATGTCACTCTCTTTGATCTCTTCCTATATATTCTTCAATAGATTTGGAGCATCAACAGCAATGTATGGCCAGGTGTGTACGTAAATTTAGACGGATAGTGCAAGTGCCCTAATAAATATATATACATCTAAACTCCTTTTGTGCTTCACTTCACGTGATTCATTGCTCTGGCAGATAGCTTTAATATAGCCTCTTTGTCTCTTTCGCATCTTCTATGTTGCATGGCCGTATGGACCGTGTTTATACCGCCTGCGTTTGACCATAACTCGTGCGTTCCATTTCCTACGGTATTGATTTTGGATTGCATCTTTGCGTTCCGTCTTGATAGCTTGGGGTTTCATTTGTAGGCGTCCTCCTCCAATGGTGTCCTGGGGTGGGAGCAAACTGCCTCCGTTGAAGCTGCTTGGAGCCACTTTAGTGAGTGCTTGACTGAACATTTCTTCAGGTTCTACTCTTGCTTATTCAGGTTAATCCGATTGAGCAAAAAGCGCACTGATTTTTGGAGTTTTACATTGTTTTTTCTTGTATTAGATTAATTTATTAACTTCATGCTCCTTAACTTCATGCTCCTTCTGTTGGAAGCTCAGACTTGATTTCATAGGTTCTTAGGGGTTTTTAAAAAAATTGCAGCTTCTTGGAATCAAAATGACCGTCAAAGCAGACTATGGCTACAATTCATCTTGTAACAAAATCTTTCATCTACAGTAATAACCTTCACAATTTAGCAAAAAGAGATGTTTAGTTCATTTTTATATCGTTGATCAAAAAAATGTTTCATTTTTATCTTTTATGAAGAACATTTTTTTAGCTAACTAGAATAATACTCCCTCTGTTTCTTAATAAGTGTTTCTTTGACATTATTCACACATTTAAAAAGTGATTAAAATATGTTTAAGTTGTTATTAATTGCACTTATTTGACCAATTTTATTTGAGATAAATAAAATTATTCATAAAATCAATGCAGTTAGCAATTAATTTTAAACTGAAATTGAGTATAATATGCATTGGGATTCTAAAGTGATACTCCCTATGTTTCATATTAAGTGTTAGTGTAGAGATTTTTTTGTTACAAAATCAGTGTTGTTTTCGAATTTCAATGCAAAATTTATTAAATTTTTATTGTAATTTATTTTTCTATTGATTGAAAGATGGTTAAGTGTATAGGTAATTGTGTTTTATATAGAAAACGTGTAAAATTAATTGTTTTCTTAATTTATGTGCAAAAAGCTAAAATGACACTTAATATAAAACAAAAAGAGTATTTTTTTTATGTAACAAGAAAAAAAAGTTAAAATGACACTTATTTTGAAACAAATGGAGTATGAAACTAAAAATTTTAGACAACTATTCATTGAAACTAGGTCTGGCATTTCGGGTATCGGTTCAGTTCAGGTATTTCGGGTATTGGGTAGTTCAGATATGGGGTAGAGGATTCATTTACTATTTGGCATATTTTCGGTTCGATTCGGTTCAGATAGTAAAAATAAGAATCGTGAAGTACCCGCAATAACTTGGTTCTCATTTGGTTCTAGTTTCGGTTCGGTTAGGTCGGGTAGTTTGGGTTAAATATCGAATATTTTGGGTAAAGAGTTGAATAATTAAGATAATTCAGATAAAAATCTTGGATATTTTAGATTACTTTGGATATCTAGGATAAAAATATTTTGATACTTTTAAATATTTTTGGGTAGTTCGGATACTTATAATAATTTATTTTTCTCCAACTATTTCTGAATATTTTTAAATTATAAATACATATTGACGTATGTTATATGTATATTTAATTAACATTTTAGATATTCGGTTCTCGATTCGGTTTGGTTATTTCAGATACAGAAATATAGAAACCATTCGGGTATTTGAAGGGTCCGGTTCGGCTCCGGGTTTGAGTTTTCGGTTAGGTTTCGATTTGGTTCTTCGGTTCCGATTATTTTGCCCAAGCCTAATTGAAACTATAACTGGAGTTGGTAAATGATCTAAGAAGCAATAAAACTAAAAAAAGTCAGAAGCAGTTGACAAATCAAGGAAAATTTAAATTCCTAAACTAGTGTCTACCAAGCAGTTGACAAAACAAAGTGTTTTTAATATTCCAGAAAATCTTATCATGTTTTTGGTGTGACCAAGTTGGTATCTATTTGTTAACCGCAATGACATTTCCATATCTCATGATGTGACCAATCAATACATAGAATAAAGTTAACTTTAGAGCTATATATAATTATCTATTTTATTAGCGAGTTAAACTTCAATAAGTAGCAGCTTCACGAAACGAGTTTGAATTGTTACACTGACTGATACAATCTTATAGTAGTAGAATCATCTCGTTTCTCCAAAAGAAAAAAAACATGTATATCGCATTGTTTGTTATATACTAGACCCACAAGGCTACTAATTACAATTTTGTTAGTTTTGTGCATGTGCTATTAACCGTTTGACCCAAAAAATAAATAAATCCATTTGCATTCTTATTCACTATGGAAGATGGAGGACATATCTTAGATCATCGATTTAATATTTTTTCTGAAACTATCATCAATTTAATCAAATAACCTAATTTAGATTGTTTTATCCAAATTATTATTTGATAGTGATTTATGCATATTTGATAGCATGAAAACTGTTTATATTCGAATCAATCGATAGAGTGCTTGATACAACACACAGAAATTCTAGTGACCTAGTGGTTAAAGGAAGTCAAGGAACAAATGTGTATCACATGTATGTACGAAGTATTAATAGTTCTTGACAATGTTTTGAAAACCGGACTAGACACCGATTCGGTATAATGATTGATTGGTGGGACCGATACAATTAGTTGAACCGTATTTTTTAATTATAAAAATTATATATATATATATATATATATATATATATAATCATGTATTTACACTATATATATCTTAAATTAATGTTAAATATTGTATGTCATTTGTTCTTTCTTTATTAACTAGTAAAATAAATAATAAGTATAAATATAGCTATATATACAATAAATAAGTGGATACTATGTAAATTAAAATTAAAAAAAAAGCAAAAGATTGATCGTCTAAATTACTGTATTTATTTATTCTTACAACTAAAACCTCAAATTTTATGAATATAAAATTATAGAATATAAGGGCCAAAAAGATATATATATATATATATATATATTGTATATATTGTATTCTCTCTTAATAAAATAGAAGTAAATAGAAAACCATTTAAATAGTGATAGTCAAATATTGATTATAAAATATAAATTTTAATAATAATTGAAAACACATTAATTATATGTTGATTTTTTAGAACCAGATTTTGAAGTTGACATGGGTCATCGGCTTTATTGATTTTCTCCAAAATGGGTTTTAAACTGCACTAAACTCGGTTTCTTCAACAAGTCATGGTCGGACCGGTTCGACGGGCTGGTCCAGTCTAATTTCAAAACACTGACTTCTTGACAATATGGTGAGTCTCTGAATGGTAAATAATATGTTCTCACATGATAGGACTATCAATCTCGAGTTTCTATTTATACACAAAAATTGAAATTAGTTTGGTAATTCTTATTACACATCTTTCAAGCTTAGTGGAACGACCGGACGAACAATAACTTTTTTTTTGTCGATCAACCACAAGAACACTATGAGTCAAATTCTAAAAAAAAATACAACACCTGGATATTTATTCGCAGACTATCGCTATATATGATGCCTATGGATTAGTGATGTACTAATATTAACTATTCACAAAAAATGGAATCATAGCTTGATAATAAAAGGTCAGACAATCTTTTAAGCAATTATATTCTCCAATATACGGTTGTGGTCAAATCAAATTCAGTTTTTTGCTTGGGTGCACTAAGACCATGCATAGATAAGACTGCACTAAGAAGAATATATTCAAATATTTATTTTCAGAATCCTCACGACATGTGCCTATAAATACTTTCGTCATGACTAAGAGCTTTACCATGACAAGATCACAAGATACAGAAAGAGTTAGACAAGATAATGATGATGATGATGGGAGTCCCTAACTTTATCAAAGAGTCTTGCATGGAAAAATAGAGAATGATATTGAGCCAAAGATGACTTGCCGATTATCCAACAAATCTAAAACTGATATTGGTGACCGGCAAGTTGACTTCGGCTCTGTTTCCTTCTCTTCTTTTCGATGTCAGGCTCTAGATATCTATCATTATTAGCTTCATCATCATGATTAAAACTTAATGTTTCACTATAAAGTGTTTCTCCTATATATGAAAGTATTTAATGTAGCGTTTGTTACCGTAATTCCCTTTCTCTTCTGCTTGTATTCAAAGCTCTCACCCCTAAGGTCATTATTACTAATTGCTTTATTTGGTATTCTTATGAAGCATTTTGCAGGTCTGCTGATATCTCTTCATGTCACACTTTTTGATTTTGTCCTAATAATGGTCTGCATTTGCATTAACTGAACACAATGTTGGAACTCGTTTTTGACTAAATGTTTTTAAACTATTTTTTGGTAAATTTCTGGGCGAAGACGTTCGTTAGAATAACCTAATGTTTAACACTATGAAGTAGTGTAACTACATGTTAAATTTTGAATTGGTTTGAATGAGAAATGAAGATCTAAAGCAAATGACTTACAAAGCTTGTAAAGTTTACTTCGAGGATAGACAGACAATAACAATTCTAAACAAAAGGTTTTCTAGTTAAAGAATAGCGGAGACTAGACCCGGATGCATTGACACACGCTGTTGAAGTCTTTGACAAAACGTAAGACCACGCCTTTGTTAAAATTGGCTTGCCGTAGCGCTGCTCCAATCGATTGACTCCAATCCCGTGCAGCTTTGACAAACCTAGTCATTGAAGCTTGAGCCCCGACAACCACCGGAAGAATAGAAATTTATTGCCCTATTTGTCACCCAGTCACACTCTTTAGTTGAGGCTTAGTGCTGGCGTGAATACTGGAGAAGCAACACAAACTATTTTTGGAGCCATTATATGTTAGTTTATTAAAAGATAAAGAATAAAATTTTCTTATACGACGTACAATGCCTGAAACAACAATAACAGTAAACTCAATATCCTTTGAAGATCATTTACGCTCCTATACATTTTGTCAAAGTGTAAATATGAATATATGATGACAAAGAATCTTAACATTTTTGTTGGTGGATCGATGACTTCTTTTTGTCAATCAACGACAAGACTATGAGTGGAAATGTCTAATCCCGAGATAGATACGACACGTTGATTTGGTAAGATGCCTTCGGAGCTTGGAGTAGTGTGACTAGTAAGGTGCGAACATAAAATAATTCACATAAAATAGGAATTCGAATATTGATAATATAAAGTCAAATAATCTTTTTTTTTTTAAATAATTCACATAAAAAAGTCTTTTTGCTTCCATGCACTAAATCCATGCATGGATAACACTCTACTCTAAGCAGAATATATAAAATATTAAAATAGTTTGCCTTGTATTCAGTGCACTGTTTCTTTTCTTTTGAACACCTAAATAGAATCTTCAGTGCATTATTATGAATTTATATGTTTATCTTTTATAATTTCTTAACTAAGTGTTGGATCACGAATAATTTAAGAGTGATTGATTTGTTTTCTAGTTAAGTCCTTAAACAAACACAAAAAAAAAAGAGATTATTATTTCAAAATCCAACTAAAACAATGATAATAAAAAAAACACATGTAAAGCTAAGTTAGAGCCTATCAATCTCATCATCACCAAACTCAAAATAGTCATGACCACAATCGATGTCATCTTCATCATCAAACACACCAGCAACGCCTTCGTTAAGACGAAGTTCACGAGGAAGCTCATCACAACTCTTGAGAAAACGAGCTTCGTCAGGAGTATACTTATGGATGATGTCGGCTTTGGTGTCGTTGTCCATATTAATCCTTAGGGCATGTTTATTGCGGGTCTCTTAGCATGGGGTTCTTAGCTTTTCTAAGAGACGTTTCTTAACTTTTAACTAAGAAAACTTAAGAACCGTCTCTTAAATAAGAGACCTAAGAGACGTCTCTTAACGGGAAAATTAAAAAAAAAAAAAAAAAAAAAAAAAAACGTAAAATTATAAGTTAAGAACCCCAACCTAAGAGACCCGGATAAACATGCCCTTAGTCCGACAAGAATAACGTCACCAGCGCTAATCCAAACCTTCTTATGCATCTTACCTCTGATGTGACACATCCTTGTGACTCCGTCTATGCACTTGGCTTCGCACCTTCCGTTACCGCACATACGGAGGACAAGAGCGTATTCTTGACCGTCTTCTTTGAACATGATCTCTCGTTTATCGTCTTCTGCTTCTTTTTTTCCTCTCTTTATGCTCTTTCCTCCTTTTCCTTTGTTCTTAGGCATGATTAGATTGAGATTCTCCTAAGTGTAAAGACCTGCCTTAGATATGAACTTGCTTCTTTTTGATTGTTTGGGTGGGGGATGTCTTCCTTTTATAGCTAAAGACATGCCTCTTAGTTTCCTTTTTCCATTGAAAACTTTTTTCCTTTTCTTTTTTGTCTTTGCAAATATTTTCCTTTTTGGCTTCCTGTTTCAGGATGGAATTGGTTTAATCTTTTTAGTGGATTTTCAGATTCGCTAAACCTTGCAAGGAATAGATTTATCAAAACCCTAATTTTTTTTTTTATATACACGTAATGTCGACTCATTTATTCTAAATTGGTTTGGTCGTCTACGCATAATACCCATCAAATTACACAGAACCGATTTCATGTGGTTATTTCCGGCTCTGCTTTAAAAAACAAGAACCACCAGTAAGACCTATATGAATTGAACCTAAGATGGTTGAAGTATTGCTTGTGTGCTTATGTAGCATGCATAATTGTCAAGATTGGAATGGTCAAAACATGAAAATTGGGACTTTGGGAAGAGAAAAATACTAATCAGAAACAAGTCTCGAAAACTAGAACCAAGAACTCAAAAAATACTAATCAGAAACAAGATCTAAGACGGTAAGAGACAAGACCAAAGCTTTGCGAGTCTCTCAAGTTATGAACGTAAAACAAAAGAACCTCGACATATTCACATCTGACATCACCATATGTCCTAAAATGCTTTCAAGACTCCAAACCATATTACCAAGAATAAGGTCTCCTAAATTAAAGTAGATGCGCGCTGCTTGCTTACAGTTAGTTCTTTGGAGAAAGTTTGGTTAAAAGTTGATACTTGATAGGATCATCAGATTATATTGATGCATCTCTTTCCTTGGAACCGAACTATTTTTGTATGAACCCCAAAGTAATATTTTAATCTTGCGCACTGGTTGGTTGATCCATCAAGATAATCAAATCAAGCTTAATAAATAGTTTTAAAAATTTGAAGTTCTTACATCACATTTCCAAGATTCAAAAAACCGGACACGATCACAAATTAAACTCACTTTCCGGGGACGAAGTTGGTGGCAAAGGCCCATGCGTTGTTGTTGACTGGATCAGCCAAATGGTCAGCAAGATTCTCCAATGGTCCCTTTCCAGTGACGATGGCCTGATACTTGATAGGTGTACTCCTTTTGTTCTTCACTTCATGTGATCGATTGCTCTGACAAATAGCTTTAATATAGCCTATTTGTGCTATGGGGTGGGAGCAAGCCGCCTCCGTTGAAGCTACTTGGAGCCACTTCGGTGAGTGCTTGACTGAACATTTCTTCGGGTTTTACTTTTGCTTATTAAGGTTAATCCGGTTGAGCAAGAAGTGTACATTATTGTTTCTTGTACTAGATTAATTTATTAACTTCATGCTCTCCACTGTTGGAAGCTCAGACTTAATTTCATAGGTTCTTAGGGTTTTTTAAAAACTTTGCAGCTTCTAGGAATCAAAATGACTGTCAAAGCAGACTATGGCTACAATTCATCTTGTAACAAAATCTTTCATCTAAAGTAATAACATTTACAATCTAGCAAAAAGAGATGTTTAGTTCATTTTTATATCGCTGATCAAAAAAAAGTTTCATTTTTATCTTTCATGAAGAACATTTTTAGCTAACTAGAATGATACCCTGTCCGTTTCTTAATAAGTGTCACTTTGACATTTTTTACACAGATTAAAAAAATGATTAAAATATATGTAAGTTATTATTAATTACATCTATTTGACCAATTGTATTTGAGATAAATAAAATTATTTATAAAATCAATGCAGTTTGCAATTAATTTTAAACTGAAATTAAGTATAATTTGTATTGGGATTCTAAAGTGATATTTTTTATGTAATAAAAAAAATTAAAATGGCACTTATTGTGAAACAAAGGGAGTATGAAACTAAACATTTAGACAACTATTCATTGAAACTATAACTAGAGTTGGTAAATGATCTAAGAAGCAATGAAACTAAAAAAAGTCAGAAAGCAGTTGACAAATCAAGGAAAATTTAAATTCCTAAACTAGTGTCTACCAAGCAGTTGACAAAACAAAGTGTTTTTAATATTCCGGAAAATCTTATCATGTTTTTGGTGTGACCAAGTTGGTATCTATTTGTTAACCGCAATGACATTTTCATATCTCATGATGTGACCAATCAATACATAGAATAAAGTTAACTTTAGAGCTATATATAATTATCTATTTTATTAGCGAGTTAAACTTCAATAAGTAGCAGCTTCACGAAACGAGTTTGAATTGTTACACTGACTGATACAATCTTATAGTAGTAGAATCATCTCGTTTCTCCAAAAGAAAAAAAACATGTATATCGCATTGTTTGTTATATACTAGACCCACAAGGCTACTAATTACAATTTTGTTAGTTTTGTGCATGTGCTATTAACCGTTTGACCCAAAAAATAAATAAATCCATTTGCATTCTTATTCACTATGGAAGATGGAGGACATATCTTAGATCATCGATTTAATATTTTTTCTGAAACTATCATCAATTTAATCAAATAACCTAATTTAGATTGTTTTATCCAAATTATTATTTAATAGCGATTTATGCATATTTGATAGCATAAAAACTATTTATATTCAAATCAATCGATAGAGTGCTTGATATAACACAAAGAAATTCTAGTGACCTAGTGGTTAAAGGAAGTCAAGGAAAAATTGTGTATCACATGTATGCATGAAGTATTATTAGTTCTTGACAATGTTTTGAAAACTGAACCAGACACCGATTCAGTATAACAACTGATTGATTGGTAGGACTAGTACAACTAGTTGAACCGGATTTTTTTTTATTTATATAATCACGTATTTACACTATATATATATATATAAATCAATTTTACATATTGTATGTCATTTGTTCTTTGTTATTAACTAGGAAAATAAACAATAAGCATAAATACAGCTATATATAAAATAAATAAATGAATACTGTATAAATTAAAATTGAAAGAAAAAACAAAAGATTAATCGTCTAAATTACTGTATTTATTTATTCTTATAACTAAAACCTCAAATTTTATAAATATAAAAAATAGTATATAAGCGCCAAAAAAATATATATTTTACATTCTTTCTTAATAAAATAGAAGTAAATAGAATACTATTTAAATAGTGATAGTCAAATATTGATTATAAAATATTAAATTTTAATAATAATTGAAAACATATTAATTATATGTTGTTTTTCTAAAACCGGATTTTGAAGTTGACATGGGTTACCGGTTTTATTGATTTTTCTCCAAAATGGGTTTTAAACTGCACCGGACTCGGCTTCTTGAACAAGTCACGATCGGACCGGTTCGACGAGCTGGTCCGGTCCAATTTTAAAACACTGACTTCTTGACAATATGATGAGTCTCTGAATGGTAAATAATATGTTCTCACATTATAGGACTATCAATCTCGAGTTTCTATTTATACACAAAAATTGAAATTAGTTTGGTAATTCTTATTACACATCTTTCAAGCTTAGTGGAACGACCGGACGAACAATAACTTTTTTTTTGTCGATCAACCACAAGAACACTATGAGTCCAATTCTAAAAAAAATACAACACCTGGATATTTATTCGCAGACTATCGCTATATATGATGCCTATGGATTAGTGATGTACTAATATTAACTATTCACAAAAAACTGGAATCAGAGCTTGATAATAAAGGTCAGACAATCTTTTAAGCAATTATATTCTCCAATATACGGTTGTGGTCAAATTAAATTCATTTTTTTGCTTGGGTGCACTAAGACCATGCATAGATAAGACTGCACTAAGAAGAATATATTCAAATATTTATTATCAGAATCCTCACGAAATGTGCCTATAAATACTTTCATCATGACTAAGAGCCTTGCCATGACAAGATCACAAGATACAGAAAGAGTTAGACAAAGATAATGATGATGATGGGAGTCCCTAACTTTATCAAAGAGTCTTGCATGGAAAAATAGAGAATGATATTGAGCCAAAGATGACTTGCCGATTATCCAACAAATCTAAAACTGATATTGGTGACCGGCAAGTTGACTTCGGCTCTGTTTCCTTCTCTTCTTTTCGATGTCAGGCTCCAGATATCTATCATTATTAGCTTCATCATCATGATTAAAACTTAATGTTTCACTATAAAGTGTTTCTCCTATATATGAAAGTATTTAATGTAGCGTTTGTTGCGGTAATTCCCTTTCTCTTCTACTTGTATCCAAAGCTCTCACCCCTAAGGTCATGATATAGTAATTGAGCACTAACTCATTACTTTGTTTGGTATTCTTATGAAGCATTTGGCAGGTCTGCTAATATCTCTTCATGTCATGCTCTTTGATTTCCTCCTAATAAACTATTCAACAAAATTTTGAAGCAGAACACAATGTTGAACTCTTTTTGACGAAATGTTTTTAGACCATTTTTTGGTAAGTTTCTGAGTGAAGACGTTTGTTAGAATAACCGAAGGTTTAACACTATGAGGTAATGTAACTACATGTCAAAATCGGAGTTGGTTTGAATGAGAAATGAAGATCCAAAGCGAATGACTTACAAAGCTTGTAAATTTTAAATTTGGCTAAGTATAAAAATTTAGCAAATATTTCATTTAGGATATTTGGATTTGAGTTTGGATTTGTTAGTAAGACATTGTCCATTAACATATTATTATAAAGTTTATCTATGATGATTTTTTGTGTTTTTTTAAACACAAAAAAAAAAGCAAATCCATTTAAATAAAGATATTGTTGTTTCACAAGATAATGTATTTATCTTGTCATTAATTGTTATCAAATGAGTCAATGGAGAATCATATCTTCATTATGACATTGATATCCCCTATATATTAATTGAGGATCTTTTAAAAAGATGTAACCTCAAGTTTGTACTAATTAAAAAATAACCCAATCCTATGTGGCACTTGTGTATGCCTTCCAAATCATATTTCAAAGAATTCTAGAGCACTTTATATAAACTATAGTCTAAAAATTATACTCTCTAGCAAAATAATATTTGTAGGCTATAGTTGGTCACATATATTTATTGTTTCTCAGACTTTCCTTATATAAAACCTACGGAATTTCCTAATGTGGTTAAAATATATATAGTAATTAATGATTTTAAATAATAAAGATTTGATAACAATATGTATTTTTTATCATTTTGTTTATTTCTTTATTATTAAAACAAATTACATAATTACATTAACCATATAATAAAAATCTAGATTTTTTGTATATGTTGTATTTTGAATTTTTCAAAACGAGTGTAAATTACTAAAATTGTTAAAAATCTCACATTAATATTTATGATTAAGGTTTAATTTTTTTTTATATTAAGATACAATGAATATAAGATCATATGAAGAAATAATTTTATGTGAGACTAATATATAACGTTTGTCACATAGTTTCATAACTATATATCATAGCAACAATCATTTTTATTTTTTTTTGAAAAAAACTAAAGTACATAATAATCAACCCGAACCAGACCCGTAAAGATTCGATCCGAACCAAACCAAATCAGATCCGTAAAGATCTGCAAAAATAATCAGATTTTACAGTATAAAAATATAAATTTTTAATAAATATTCCACCCTGCGCAAGGCGCAAGTCTTATAATAAAAATTATATCATAGCAACAATAATAGTCTAAAAATTATACTCTCTAGCAAAATAATATTTGTAGGCTATAGTTGGTCGCATATTTTTATTGTTTCTCAGACTTTCCTTAAATAAAACCTACGGAATTTCCTAATATGGTTAAAATATATATAGTAATTAATGATTTTAAATAATAAAGATTTGATAACAATATGTATTTTTTATCATTTTGTTTATTTCTTTATTATTAAAAAAAATTACATAATTACATTAACCATATAATAAAAATCTAGATTTTTTGTATATGTTGTATTTTGAATTTTTCAAAACGAGTGTAAATTACTAAAATTGTTAAAAATCTCACATTAATATTTATGATTAAGGTTTAATTTTTTTTTATATTAAGATACAATGAATATAAGATCATATGAAGAAATAATTTTATGTGAGACTAATATATATTTGTCACATAGTTTCATAACTATATATCATAGCAACAACCGCTTTTAATTTTTTTTGAAAAAATTAAAGTACATAAGAATCAATCCGAACCAGACCCGTAATAATTCGATCCGAACCAAACCAAATCAGATCCGAACCAAACCAAATCAGATCCGTAAAGATCTACAAAAATAATCAAATTTTATAGTGTAATCACCCTGCGCAAGGCGCATGTCTTATCCTAGTTTGAATTAACTCTCCATAACAGCATCACGTCCGTTTCGTTTGTTGAAACTATAAAGGTGACTATTAATACTCATTCATACACACATTGACACAAACAAGAAAAAACAATTCTCTCACTATAAAATAGTTATGATTATTTTTAGTTTGTTTGTTTCGAAGTACAACACAAAAATAAGTTCATTAGCCTCTATTCTGAATAGTCGAATATCCTAGAATTCTGATTGCGTAAACACCGTCACACTATGAGCAATAAAGAATTAAGGAAAAAGTTTTTCGCCTCCACACGAAACCGTTCTTTGTTTTATCATATTTTGGTATCAAATATTATATTTTATTTTTGTTTTTATTATTATATAAACAAATAATTCGGTTTGCCATATCATAGAAATCATGTTTTTACACAAAAGAGCACATGCAGCTGATGTATGGCTGCTTCCGCATTAACTGGATTTTATTTCTTGAGTAATGGACAGCAAAACGAAAATATTGCTACGAATGTAATTTGTAAACTTCCAATTTTGATTATTTTACTTTATTCACATCTTTATTTACCAATTAACTTGAAATAAAGAACAACGATATTGTGTTCGTGTATAATCATCGATATACAAACAACAATATAACCAAAGATAAGTAGTCACATAATATTTTTTAATGTAACATCTTATTTATTAACTGATCTATATTTTTGTTTTATTCGATATCGGTTTTATTACGTCAATATATGTACGTGAAATGATCTTGTGCTCATTGAACTTGGAGAGCATTGGGGGTGAATTGATCTGAAACAAATGATTACAAAAATATAGTGAACTGAATGGAGATGATCCTTTCTTTGATTTCTTACGCTCGAGTCAGTACTGATAACAGCAGAGCCATGCCGATGGGGATTGAAATGAAATATTCCACTGGGACCTCCTATTTTAAGAGGCTCCATTTCTAAAAAAAATATATTTATATATGTATATACATATATTTTGATATAATGATGTACAAAATACAAAATATAAAATAATAGAGGTCTTAAGATGAGACGGGGAGATCTGTGATACAATGATCCAAGGAGCTATCTCTGATCTAATAGCTCATTGGCTATCATAGTTGATAATTCTTTGGCTATTGGACGACTTTGTTTCGTACTCTTGTCAATCTTTGGTGGCTCTAATCACTTTTACTGTCTGGTTCACTAATTGTGTCAGAATATAATATCAACAAAATTGTGGCTTACTCCTAAGTTCTTAATATGAGCGGCACAAGTAGTAGTCATACCATTTATGGTGATTTCAAGTCATTCTCTATTTGCTCGTATGGCATATCAATCTATTTACCTTAAGGCAATACAAAGTAGGTATCCATGTAATGGAAAAGATTTGGTAATGTCTGTGGAGGATAATGTTTGCAGAATATCTCGGAGTTTCTGTGGAGGGTAATGTCTATGAAAACATTTAGCTGGAACTGTCCAAAATTTGGGAATGACCTCATAGTTAGATGGCTAAAGAAGATGTATCAGAAGCATTTTCCGAGTGTTATTCATGTCAGAGATAAAGAATAAGAAGCAAGTACTACAAACCTTCAAGCTAAATTAGGCTATGATAAATTGTTTATCGTTGAGCCACTCGGCCAAAGCGGAGACTTAGCATTGTTTTATGGATGAGTTCCATATTAGTGTTTTGTTTTCAAAAAATCGAATGATCGATGTAGAGTAGTCATAGATCGAAGCACGAATTCATTGTTTTTTTGTTATTCTTATGAAACATTTTGCAAGTAACCTTCTACTGATTTCTCTTCATGTCACTCTCTTTGATTTCCTGTCAAAATATCTTTAGATTCTCTCTCATGCACACTACCCTAGAAAGTTTCCATCTACCTTGTATACCATTCAAATTTCAAAAATTTCCCTCGTTTTTTACCCAAAAAAGTAAACATGAAGGGTTTTGACTTCTGCTTATGTTTTTAAAAATCTGCGGTTCAACCCCCGCCTCAAGGGTGGAGATTGCCTTGCCAACGGCAAACCAAGGGTCAACTTTTACTCCTCTAGCTCCTGGAGATACCTCAGACTTCACCCTTTCCCTCCTTCTTTCGTCGGATGTTAGCTTCTCCCCCTTCTCTCCCTTGAAAAGCATAAAGTTTTAAGATATCATGGCCTCAAAAATATTCACAGCAGTAGAAAAAGGTAAGGGACTAGCCAGTAAACAACTTGGACAATCTCGCAAAAGGATACAAGCATTTGACTTCGACAACTTAGCTCTCATAAGATACAACATCCTCATGCTCTTCGGATGTCTTTCAAACTCTAAGGAGCAACACATCCACACCTTCATGTTGGATCTGCCTAAGATCTAGACACTAGAAGGCAGAGTGTTATGCTCAGAATTGAGCTACGATTGCTTTTAGTTCAGATTTGAGGTGAAGGAAGACCTCCAAAGTGTCCTCTCTAACAGACCATACCACTACAACTTCTGGATGGTTTTTATCCAACGCTGGGAACCCTATAATCTCTCCCACCTTCCCCTCTCATATCCCTTTCTAGATCAAAAGGTCTCCCCCTTCACTTCTGGCACGAGAAGATGATATCAACATAAGACAAGAATTGGGGTCCTAGAAAATTATGAAATCACTCTAACTAGTACTAGGATCCATATACTCCTTCATGGCTTAACCCCTATCACTAAAAACCTATCATCGAATTCAAATCAGGATAGTTAGCTTCGAGTATGAAGGCCTCCAGAATCACTGTTCAATATGTTTTTGCCTTTCTCATAACTCTATATCTTGTCCTAAAGTTGAACCCAATGGCTCTCTAAAACATAGGGTTGCTTCTACAAAGCGAAAAGGTCCAGAGGAGGTGACTGGACATCACTACTCACCAAGCAGACATTACCCTCACCAGAAACTCTGAGATATGCCGCAACTGCCGAAATCTGAGACTCATCATCAAGAGTTTCACCAACGGGTTGACAGATATGGGAAACCTTTTGGTGAAAGAGACTCAAACTCATAATCTCTAGTTAGACCACTAAAGAACAAAATCACACCGAGCTCTGGAGGTATTACACCCCGACGTGAAACCACAAAAGATGCTATATGTTCTCACTGAAGAGACTCTATGGACCACACTCGAGAGCGTATGGACCTTGAGACTGGGAAAAGCTCTAAAAACCTACAATGAAGAGAAAAAAATTTATGATGCATCCAGATACCAGGGACCCTACGAGTATTTCTCAGACTTTGAATGACATCAACAAATCCAAAACACCAAAATCTACACCAAAAACATAGGAGAAAATCATGGATTCATGTGATTTCCCTTCTCCTATCATAATACCCTCAACTGGAGAAATTTTGAGTGACCTTCGCAAAGCAATCATTCAATATACGAGTTTCACCGACCCAACAGAAAGTGTTGCTCGTAGGTATCGAGTTATGCAAGGGGAGCCTAATGGCACAAACAATAGCTAGCATTATAGAAGCAGCAAAACTAGCACAACAAGTTGCAACCTACAACTTTTAGGTGGACATTAGAAATCAAACTGAGTCTGTCAGCATCCACCCATCCCAGCCTAATATAGTGGAGGACGCAACAGCTCCAGTAAAATTACCAAAAGAAACTTAGTAGACCTGAAAAAATAAAAAATGGTGGGTTTAAGTCTTAGAATCTGAAGTGGAATAAACTTCAAAAATGCAATCTATCAATGGGTATCCCCTCACCAGAAAGAGCTCAATTGCTAGCACAGACAGACCCTACTAGGAACAAAGCTACGAACCAGGCTTCCACTTCACAGACTTCTAGACCCTTAGAGCAATAGTTCCAATTATGATGAGGAAGTAGGAGGATTTTCACATTTCCCATCCTCTTCTTCCTTAGTTGTTGTTAGCAGGAATTGTTGTAACATGGGAAACTCTATTACAATCTAGCGTATCCGTTAGCTTTACAGAGACTGTTCTCCGGATATTTTTTTTTAATGGAGACTAAGAAATTTTACCAGTTTATCATGATTGAGTTTAAATACATGGATTTCAATTCTCAATTGCTAGCACAGACAGACCCTACTAAGAACAAAGCTACGAACCAGGCTTCCACTTCACAGACTTCTAGACCCTTAGAGCAATAGTTCCAATTATGATGAGGAAGTAGGAGGATTTTCACATTTCACATCCTCTTCTTCCTTAGTTGTTGTTAGCAGGAATTGTTGTAACATGGGAAACTCTATTAAAATCTAGAGTATCCGTTAGCTTTACAGAGATTGTTCTCCGGATATTTTTTTTAATGGAGACTAAGAATTTTTACCAATTTATCATGAATGAGTTTAAATACATGGATTTCACTTCTCATTTTTGTGTGTCCCCCCACCCACAGTCCTGGGGGTGGTGGCCTCATAGTATTGTGGAAGCTAGTAGTGGATATACAGATTTTTGCTTCCAATCGTAACTTCATTGATACCTCGGTTACTTTTAAGAGTCAGAAGTTCAATGCCACTTTCGTATATAAAGCTCCTGAAATACCCTCCGACAAGCAGTCTGGGATTTATTAACAACTATTGGGCTGCCACGAAACTCTCCTTGGTTTCTCATAGGGAATTTCAATGAAATAGTGGATAACTCTGAAAAATGGGAGGTCCTAAAAGACATGAGATCTCTTTGGGAAACTTCATAAGGTTCTCTCCTAGTGTGATATCTTCGACATCCAACACACATGAAGTTTTCTCTTTGTAGGGGAAAAGACATACACATCTCATCCACATACACCTTGACAAAGCCCTAGGCAATAGTGTCTGGTCTAACTTGTTCCCTTCTAATATGTCACTATTTGGCTTCGAAGGGTCAGATCAAGATCCTTATTATCAGTTTTTGAGTCGAGAAGGAAGAAACCTCAAAGATTCTTCTGATACGACATGAGACTGAGGTCAAATCTAGCGATTAGAAAAGTTGTAGAAGAAGCCTGGAACGCTTACCATACCACAAATGTCTCTTCTCATATTTTGATGTGTTGTCGAAAGGCAATAACATATTGGAGCATATCACAACATCTCAATAGCCATAAGCAAATCGATGATCTAAAGAAATCAATAGACAAAGTCATGACAGATTCCAACATAGTAGACTATTATCCCCTCTCTTAAATTTGCCCTACTCTCAGCTTATAAAGCATAAAAGGAGCTCTGGAAACAAAGAAGCGACATCTTTGGCTCACATTTGGTGATAAAAACACCATATATTTTCATGCAGTAACACGAGGAAGAAGAGCTAGGAATAGATCATGGTTTTGGAGGAAACGGAGCGTGGTGTTTGTTATGAGGACCAACAGATTATCAAACATATCAACAAGCATTTTGTTGATATCTTCAAATCTATCCCAGCTGACTGCTCAGAGATAGTCCATCAAATTATTCACCAACGGCTCTCCCCAGAGATTAATTAAACCTTAATGTATATCCCATCTTCAGGAGAGATGAAGAATGCCATCTTTCAAATCGTCCTGATAAGGCGCCATGGCTATATGGGTTTTCAGCCAGCTTCCTTTAGAAAAATTAGGAGACTATAGGATCGACAATCATCAAAGAAATCTAGAATTTCTTCATATCTACCTAGCTGCCTCTCGGCATCAGTTCAACACATATCAGGTTGATATCGAAGATAACAAACCCCAAAATGGTATTTGACTTCAGGCCAATAGCCCTCTGCAATGTATGTTATAAGACTACATCCAAAATTTTGTCTATGTGTTTAAAACTCATCCTAAATCTGCTAATCTCAGACAACCAGTCAACCTTCATTCCTGAAAGATGAATTGCTAACAATGTGATAATAACGCATGAAATGATTTACTATCTCAAGACCTCACAAGAAAAAAAAATATTGCTACATGGCAGTGAAAACTGACATGGACAAGACATACAGTAGGTTTAGATGAAACTTTATTAAGATAGTACTACTACATACGGTTTTTCTGGAAATGAGTTACATGGGTAATACAGTGTATTTCAAATGTATTTTATTCCTCATTGGTCAATAATGATGTGATGCCGGAAGTCATCTCACAAAGAGGGCTCATGCAGGGAGAACCTCTCTCCCCTTACATCTTCATTCTCTGTAGCAAGGTCTTACATGGATTGTGCTCCAATTCTCAGGACATCTTCTTGGCATAAAGATCGCAAAAACAGCCTTTGGCTTAATCATTTGTTGTTTACAGATGATACAATGTTTTTTTGAAAGCCAGTGAGCAATGATGTTCGTCACTCCTCTCTGTCCTACAATAGCATGAAATAGTTTTAGGACAAAAGATACATACATGAAAGTCATCAATATCCTTCTCATTAAAAATCCCTCAAGAATGTCATCTAGAAGCAAAAGAGACTTTGTGTATTGAGAAAGAAGGAGGAGGTAGCAAATATCTCAGCCCCCTAGAGGACTTTGGTCGCAAAAAGAAAGATTTATTTACCTCCATTGTAGATTGAATTAAGCAAACAAAAATAAGTTGGTCGCCAAAACACCTCTCAACAGCAAGAAAGGTGACTATTCTCCAATTAATTCTCTCTACCATACCCACCTATGCAATGTCCTGCTTCTAACTCATTGGAGGTCTCTGTAAAACATATCTAGTCAGCGTTAACCAGATTTTGGTGGGATGCAAATTATCGGAAAAAATATATGTTAAACAGCCTGGATAAAGCTGGGAAAAAAAAACAAAAAGTGTGGAGGACTTGGATTTAGAGATATCCAAATATTTATTGTAGCTCTGCTTGCAAAGATTTCTTGGCGAATCATTACCTCTCCAAACTGCCTTTTATCCAGAATTATCTTGGGCAAATATTGTTGTCATACACACTTCATACAAGTTCAATCCACTTCCTTTATCTCCCACGGATGGCACAATATTCTCCTCGGAAGGGACTTAATGAAAAAGCAATTGCAAAGTGTATTGGTAACGGAAACACCACCAATATATGGCAATATCTTGGATATCTCCTTCACATAATATATCTCCTTATGGTCCTTCTTAACCTTAGACACATGGCTTAAGGGTATCATATTTTATGACCAGTGAATTGACACAATGAAATGAAGAGCGGATCAAAGAGGTTTCCCCAGAATTTGTACAAGACATACTCACCATATGACCTAGCTATTTGGGAGCAGAAGATACATATGTGTTATACCAACGAAGTAATGGAATCTACACATCAAAGTCTGGATACTACTACTCTCTCCCGAAAATTCATGTCTCGGACATTGCAACATGCTTTAACTGAAATAAATCAGTTTGGAAATCATCTTTTCCACCAAATCTTAAATTCTTCTTACGGAAATTCATACAAGAGCAATACCAACAGGTGAAAATTTACAAAAAGAGAGGTATGCAGTCAGAGAATACCTACCAAAACTGTGGTGAGATTGAAACGATGGAATAAATCCTACTCCATTGGCTTTTCGCCTCCCAGGTATGACTCCTAGCTCCAACCATAAATACATGGGAATTATCGAGGAACCCTTCTTTCGAAGAGATTCTACTTACCTCACCTGCAAATTCTTGTCCTCCACCCACTGGAGACTCGGGAAATTCATGTGGATTTGATGGACCATATGGTGTGCTCGAAACCAATTTTTTTTCGAGAGCAGAGAACAATCGCCACAATCGATCATCATCAATGTTGTTTCAGCGCCAAAGAGTGCACTATGGCACAAGCCGAAGCTCCTCAATCGCAATTTGGACCAACAAATTTCCACCCTCAAATCACACCGATATCCGAATGTTGTGGTCTGTAATTCAGATGCAGCATTAATAAGCTCGACTAAAACAACTGCCCTCAGTTGGTTTTTTGACTTGTCTTCTCGGTTCTTCTCTCAAAAAGATCAAAATTACAATTTCATGTCACTTTAACTTTGGTTATTGAGGGTTTCACAATGAGAGCTGCTTTGATCCATGCTTTTGAAATAGGGATTTTAAAAATCTGCGTAAAATCAGATTCTCAAGGACTCATCATAGTCATCCCATCGAATGTCAAACCAGTGGAACTCTACGAAATCCTCTCTAACATTGACCTTCTATCCCGATCTTTTGTTTCTTGTAATTTCTATATCATTTCCCATTTACATAAATTTTTAGGAGATTCAGTTGCTAAAGTATGCTTATGTAGCTCCTCCTATTAGGTCTTTCTATACTATTTAAATGAATAATGTTAAAAAAAAAGATAAAGATCTGTTTATTTATTTATTTAAAATATGTTAAATTTATCCTAAAAATATACATGATGTGCATTTTATTTGATGCTTAAGCAATTTTGACTATTTTAGGATTTAATTCATATAACATAACATAAATGAATATGTTTTCACAATTTCTGTTTATTGAATTTTACATCGAAAATCTTTAACATTTTTGAAAAAAAAATTATACGTGAGAAGTGTGCATTTTATTGGATTAACTGTTGACAAGGGTGAATTATCCATGATCGGAGTTATTTTCACACGAATATTAAGAAAAATCAGTTTGTATTTTTTTAATTACTAGCTAGGCCTACTAATTACACATTCTTTAGTTGCTGCCTATGCATACATTGGCTAAAAACAACATTTACTGTAAACTTAATATTCTCCTTTAAAAACATTTACATTCTAATTAAAATAATCTAATTTAGATGGTTTTATGTCTCATTTTGTGGTCAAATTACTAATTAGATAGAGAAGTGATGGAAATATCATAACATGAAAAACCAGTTCATCCTAGCTTACAAATGAGGACTATATTTGTAACATCCCGAGTTGTGATATGTGAAAAGGCTTAAGAGAATTGATTTGGCTACCTATGTCACCAAAGTTGACTTACCTTTTCCGTCACACATCCGTTTAGAACTCCAGGGTTAAGCGTGCTTATGCTGGAGTAGTGAAAGGATGGGTGACATATCGGGAAGTGATTCGCGATACCGTGTGAATGAGGCCAAAGCACGGGGAAAGGTCATGTGGTGATTGCAGGGGCAGTAAACAATGATTTCGAGCCTTGGAAAATTTACGCACCGACCGTTGGAACGGGATGGGGCTCACGGGCCGAGAACGGGCGTGGGTGGCCCATTAGCCGTGGGCGATCGGGGCTTTATAAGTGGTATCAGAGCTGGTTAGCCATCTTGGTTCTGACCCGAGAGGCGTCTTGAGACATGTCGTGGGGCGCAACGAGGGCGTTGCGTTCTTTGAGAGGGGGTGAATTGTAACATCCCGAGTTGTGATATGTGAAAAGGCTTAAGAAAATTGATTTGGCTACCTACGTCACCAAAGTTGACTTACCTTTTCCGTCACACATCCGTTTAGAACTCCAGGGTTAAGCGTGCTTATGCCGGAGTAGTGAAAGGATGGGTGACATATCGGGAAGTGATTCGCGATACCGTATGAGTGAGGCCAAAGCACGGGGAAAGGTCATGTGGTGATGTGTTTAGAAAAGTTTAATGATGGGATACGAATAAGGTAAATAAAATTTTTGTACAAGTTGAACCGGCCCTAAAATTTGTGGGGTTTGAAACAGTTATGGTTTAAGAATTTGATGATTTATAAATATAATATATATATATATATTGAATAGTTTAGGGGTCAAACGAAAATTTCATTCTAAGGTTTGGAAGACCAGTCTATATAACATGTGTTAGGGCCTCTTTAACATGCCATTAAATCTTCAAATTTTAAGTTTTTAGTCATTCAATAAAACTTCAAACTCTTAAATTTTGAAGACATGAGTTTGAAATTTTACTATTCAAAACCTCAAAACACTATTTATTTTTCATTTTGGTCATCATAATTATTTAGCTTGCATAATTTTACTAATATTAATTTTGTATCAGTTTAATCATTATAAAGTTATTTCGACTGAATATTTAAATACATACTAACATATAAATTATTAATGATACATAAATATATTAAAATACAGAATTATTAATATAAAATAATATTATGTAAATATAAATTATGTATATGTAATTTAACCTTACGTACCTCTTTTCTTTAATTGATACACTTTCTTTTAAGAAGTAAAATATATATTTTTTATTTTGTGAAACCAAATATATATATATAATTTATATAATTATTATATTTTCATTTTAAATATGTATTTATTATGATTTATAAAAATTTAATGCTTAGAATTAATTATTATGAAGGTTAAGGCTTAAAACGTAACATACAAAAGAATTTAAAAATATATTTGAGGTTTTTTGTTGGAGCAACCTACCCTTAATTAAACCTTTATTTTGAAGATTACCCATCCTCAAAATAAGGTTTTTATTGGAAACTTCCTAAGGGACAATATCAAAATTTATATTGATATTGCCACTATGATGGGTCTCCAAGTAATATATTCTCACCTTAAAGAACAATATTGAAATTTCTAAATATGTTCCATTTTGTTATATATAAATACGACAAATGGAACTTTATGTTATGAATCATTTGATGTGGATGCAATAACCATGTGGATTAGACCGTACCGAATCCGACCATAGAGGTTAACCGGATCGACTAAAAGTGGATAAGGACCAACCAAGACTTTCCTTTTTCCTTGGTGGATAATGTTTTTCTTTTCCATGTTTATCTAGGAATGTTATCTTTCCATTAATGTTAATGACGGTCTAATGTAATCCCTATATAAAGGGAACCTCCATCGAGTTTGAGTAATAAGAATATACAAGTTCCCCATTCTTTTCACAACACGTTATCAGCACGATACGTCTCTAAAACCCTAAGCTTTATTCGAAACTCATAAACCCTAATACTCAGCCGTCAAGAACAAAAAGCTATCACTGGAAACCACCATCAATCTTCATCCCTCTCATCGATTCAATCTCTCTCTCTAAATCGGAAACCCTAGACGATCAATCCGGCTATACCACAGTACCCGATAACACACACCCGAATACACCCGAGGTCATACCCGCGTACACGCACACACCCGCGAACAGCCGATACTCACCATCCGCACCTGCGTGCACCCGAGAAGGCCCTAGACACCCGATAAAGGTTTATCGGCCAACCCGCGGACACACACATCCGATACACCCGGAAATCACCAACCGGACACATCCCAGCAAGCCAATACACCATCCGACTGTGATTTCCACCCGATACACCCGGGAATCACCATCCGATATACACACACATCATCCGACCCCCGATCCAGCACCAGCAGCACCCGATACACACCGATTCACCACCCGATAGGATCCAGGACCTACAATCAGTCCGTACGTGACCCGCGACCAATCTTGGTGGACCGTTCAACCCTACTTGAGGTTAAGGTAATCCGATCAAACCCTAATTTAAAATTGATTGATAGAATTTTGCTAAGTTGCTGGATAGTTTAGGGAATCTCATCCTGATCACATAGATACAAATCCATTGATTGAATTGCTTGATTGATTGATAGTCTGATTGCAAATCACATAGAAACCGGGTCCTAGGCTGTTAATGTACAAAATCCTAATTTTAAATTCAATTAGGATTGCTAGGGTTGTTAATTGAACCATAAACCTAAAATCGGTCAATTAAACCATAATCATGAAATCAAATTTGATTGATTGCCTTGATTGCTTGTTTGATTGTTTGATCACTTAGAAACTGCTTGTTAGGATTGTTAAAAGTAACCATTGATTGTTTTTGATTGAACCGACCACATGGTCTTAAAACATAAACCGATTAGGTTGCTAGATTGAATCGATCATATAACCTTGTTAGGTTGATAGATTGCATCATTCTCGTATTGGCCGAATGCAATACATCATACTCATAACCGATTATTGTTCAATGAATCACTATTGTCTTGATTGCAATTGAACTTAGAAACCCTTATGATAGGTTTATAAAATCTGAATTCTAAAACTCATGATTATATATGTCAAAAATCAATAACTTGGAATATGCGGCCCTTAATCTATCTAGAGATAATTACCTCCAATGGGCCTTTGACACCAAGATCATCCTAAAATCAAAGGGACTCGGTGAAAGCATTATAGATGACAATAATGTCAGTGAGAAAGATAGATACCGAGCAATCCTTATAACGAGAGTCTCAAGGATCGGTACTTGACAATCGAAAATCCTCTTGAGCTTTGGACAGAGCTGAAAAGCAGATACGATCACTAAAGAACAGTGATCTTACCCAAAGCTCATTACGATTGGAGAAACCTAAGGATCCAAGACTATAAGTGTGTGGATGAGTACAATTCCGCACTGTTTAAGATCGTTTTAAAATTGAAACTGTGTGGAGAGAAGGTTACAGATAAGGATATGCTTGAGAAAACCTTTTCCACCTTCCACACAAGCAATGTGTTGCTTCAACAACAATATCGTGAGAAAGGCTTCACCACTTATGCTGATCTTATATCTTGTTTGCTCCTTGCAGAGCAGAACAATGAATTACTAATGAGAAACAGTGAAATGATACCTCCAGGATCCACACCATTACCTGAGGCACACACGGCTACTAACACTGATAAAGAAGCAAACCACGTCCATTCTAACAGCTAACACGATCGAGGCCGTGGTAGATGGCTAGGATGTGGCCGCGATCGAAGTAACTATGGCTGCGGTCGAGGTAGCCCGTATAGTCGTGACAATGGTCGAGATAGAGTCCAGAATAACTCGTATGGTCGAGGAAATGGATGAGGCCGAGGGAATCATTTCAGACCCTCACAACCGACCAAATCAGTGTGCCATAGGTGTGGCATGAGCAATCATTGGGAAAACACTTGCAGGACTCCCAAGCATCTATGTGATCTCTATCAAGAGAGTTTAAAGAGAAAGAATCATGAAGCCCACATGACGATCCAAGATGATGAAAATGACTTTGATCATGAAAAGGATGACTTGATGGAATATGAAACTTCAGATTGTCTTAAAGACTGAAAATGATTTCGACATTTGTATTCTTTGTTTGTTTTGATTTGATGTTTTCATTTCTATGATTGTCATTTCTGTTTTGACTTAATAAATGATTTATATATGATTGAGGCCAATGCAACGTTTAATAAAACAGCCATCGAAAATTTCACTTTATGGCATGACCGACTTAGCCATCCTGGTTCTAATATGATGCGTAAGCTGATATCTAACACCAGAGGCCATACACTTAAATAATAATGAATCATTCCCAAGCACCTATCGTGTGCATCATGTTCACAAGGGAAACTGATCGTTAGGCCATCACCAGTAAAGGTGACAAAGGAAACTATAAACTTTCTGGAAAGAATTCAGGGAGATATATGCGGACCAATACATCCACCGTGTGGGACTTTTAGATATTTCATGGTCCTTATAGATGCATCGACCAGATGGTCGCACATATGCTTACTATCGACCCGTAACTTGGCATTTGCCAGATTGCTCGCTCAAATTATAAGATTACGAGCTCATTTTCCAGATTTTCCTTTAAAGACGATACGTCTTGATAATGCTGGTGAAATCACTTCTCAAGCGTTCAATGATTATTGTATGTCCATGGGGGTGAAAGTGGAACATTCCGTGGCACATGTACATACACAAAACGGCTTAGCCAAATCATTTATAAAACGCATTCAGCTGATAGCCCGACCATTACTCATGAGGTCGAGGTTGCCGGTTTCGGCATGGGGACATGCGGTCCTACATGCGGCTGAGCTAATACGCATTAGGCCATTTACTGAACACAAATATTCCCCATCTCAATCACTAACGGGTCAAGAGCCAGACATTTCCCATCTCAAAACATTTGGTTGTTCTGTTTATGTTCCAATTGCTCCACCACAGAGAACAAAGATGGGACCTCAAAGGAGGATGGGGATATATGTTGGATTTGATTCTCCCACGATTATAAAATACCTTGAGCCAACTACGGGCGATTTATTTAAGGCCAGGTATGCGGATTGTCATTTCAATGAATCCAAACTTCCAACATTAGGGGGAGATCAAAAGTTGGTAAAGGAAATAAAAGAAATGAAGGAAATTTCTTGGAATCAAACATCCATAACATGGCAAGATCCTCGGACTCAAGTGTGTGATCTTGAGGTCCAAAAAATAATTCATTTGCAAAAGCTAGCTAACCAATTGCCAGATTCCTTTGCTGGCCCGAATAGAGTGACTAAGTCACATATACCAGCTATAAATGCACTGATTAAAATAGATTTCCAAATGGGACAAAGTCAAGCTGCTAATGAATCCATTACACGTCCAAAACGTGGTAGACCAATTGGTTCCAAAGATAAGCAACATCGGAAAAAGAAAGGTGCAACCGAGGATGGAACCCCAGACAATGAAATGGCCGGCCTTGCCCGAGGCCGGGCCAAATCTGACCCAACATCCTCAGACGTGCCCGATGGTCCGGTTATACCGACCACTGTCGATGGGCCGAGAGAAATGGTTATGTCCGATGGTTCTGATGTACCGTACAATGATGCTAAGGACGCCTTGCTTCATGGTACTAATGATCCAGATAATAATGAGATCTCGATTAACTATGTCTTGTCTGGAAAGAAATAGAATAGAAAAGATGTCGACATCAGTGATATATTTGCATATCAAGTAGCACTTGAACTGATAGATAATGAGGATCATGAACCCACGTCAATATATGAATGCATGCAAAGATCATATTGGCTTAAGTGGAAAGAAGCCATAAACGTGGAGTTAAATTCTGTAAAGAAAAGAGGTGTATTCGGTCCTATAATCCGGACACCATTTGATGTCAAACCAGTTGGATACAAATGAGTCTTTGTGAGAAAGAGAAATGAAAATGGCAAGGTCGTGAGATACAAAGCTTGACTCGTGGCACAAGGATTCACACAAAGGCCAGGAATCGATTATGAGGAACATATTCCCCTGTGGTGGATGCAATGACTTTTAGATTCCTGATAAGTTTGGCCATAAGAAAAAATTTGGATTTACATTTAATGGATGTTGTAACCGCATACTTATATGGACCACTGGATAATGACATCTACATGAGGATCCCATAGGGTATAGAAATGAAAGATAAAGAGAGATCTCGAGATCAACACTGCATTAAACTAAACAAATCACTATATGGACTTAAGCAATCTGGCCGGATGTGGTACAATCGATTGAGTGAGTACCTAGTGAAAGAAGGATACAGAAATGATCCTATAAGTTCATGCATTTTCATAAAGAAATTATATAACAAGGGCTTTGTGATTATAGCAGTGTATGTGGACGATTTAAACATCGTTGGAACCACTGGAGAGATCGCCCAAACAATTGAATATCTAAAGAAAGAATTCAAAATGAAAGACCTAGGCAAAACAAAATTTTGTTTAGGATTACAACTTAAGTATAGAAATGATGGAATCCTTTTGCATCAAATGGCATATACTGAAAAGATACTCAAGAGATTCAATATGGCCGAGTCTCACCCATTGACGAGCCCTATGGTCGTGAGATCACTCGGTCCGGACACTGACCCATTTCTTCCTAAGATGGACGGTGAGGATGTCCTTGGTCCCGAAGTGCCATATCTTAGTGCTATTGGTGCCTTGATGTATTTGACAACCCATACATGGCCAGACATATCATTTGCCGTGAACCTCTTGTCCAGGTTAGTTCCTGTCCGACCAAAAGGCACTGGGACGGGATTAAACATGTTTTACTTTACTTAAAAGGAACTAAAGATTTAGTTTTGTTTTATACTAACCATAACAAAGAATCTTTAGTTGGTTTTGTTGATGAAGGTTATCTATCTGATCCACACAATGCAAGGTCACAGACGGGCTATGTTTTCACACATGGTGGTACAGCCATATCATGGCGTTCCATGAAGCAAACCATCTCGGCCACTTCATCCAATCATGCCGAGATTTTGGCTATCCATGAGGCAAGCTGTGAGTGTGTTTGGTTGAGATCAATGACCCAACACATCCGTGATGATTGTGGGATGTCTGAAGACAAGGAACCAGCCGTGATGTATGAAGATAATGCAGCGTGCATTGCTCAGCTAAAAGATGGTTATATCAAAGGAGATAGGACGAAGCACATATTGCCCAAGTTCTTCTTTACCCACGAGTTGCAGAAAGCCAAGGAGGTCCAAGTGGTTCAAGTGCGTTCAAGTGAGAATTCAGCTGATCTATTCACTAAAGCAATGTCGACCTCAACACTAAGGAAACTCATTCATCATATCGGAATGAGGAAATTGAAGGATCTATAGTGGTGCATTCATCAGGGGGAGTAATACGGTTGTATTATTTTTCCTAACTGTGGTTTTATCCCAAAAAGGTTTTACAGGTTAGGTTTTAATGAGGCAACATACCAAACGT
The DNA here is from genome assembly GCA_905132885.1 of Moricandia moricandioides. Taxonomy (NCBI): domain Eukaryota; kingdom Viridiplantae; phylum Streptophyta; class Magnoliopsida; order Brassicales; family Brassicaceae; genus Moricandia; species Moricandia moricandioides. The sequence continues at coordinate 45,882 of CAJHQQ010001970.1, forward strand.
ATTATGAGCTATATATGGTTACAACATCCAAGGGGGAGTGTTATGAATCATTTGATGTGGATGCAATAACCATGTGGATTAGACCGTACCGAATCCGACCATAAAGGTTAACCGGATCGACCAAGAGTGGATAAAGACCGACCAAGACTTTTTTTTTCCTTGTTGTGTAATGTTTTCCTTTTCCATGTTTATCTAGAATTGTTATATTTTTATTTATGTGACGGTGTAATGTAATCCCTATATAAAGGAAACTTCCATCGAATTTGGGTAATAAGAATATACAAGTTCCCCATTCTTTTCACAACACTTTAATTTTTTTGTTGGAGCATCGATGACTTCTTTTTGTCGATCAACCAACCACAAGACTACGAGTCGAAATCTCCAAATCTCAGATAGATACGACACGTTGATTTTTTAAAGATGCCTTTACAATTTAGAGTAGTGTGACTAGTGAAAGTACGAATATTAGTTATCCACACGAAAATGGAATACGAATTTGATAATAAGGTCAACCGATCTTCTTGAATAATTATATTCTTCAATAGACGGTTGTTGTCAAAATTCTCTTCTTCTTTTTTTGCTTGCATGCACTAAAACAATGCATGGATAAGACTGTTCTACGAAGAATAACAACTAAATATGAAATTATTCACACAATCCTCACTGCATATGTCTATAAATACCTTCATCATGAAACTGAGCTATACCATGACAAGATAAAGAGGTAGAGAAAAATAATGATAATGTGGTGATGAGAGTTACTCTCTGTATCAGAGTCTTGCAAGGAAAAATAGAGACTGATACTGAGCCAAAGATAGACTTACCGAATCTAAAGCTGATAGTGGTCACCAGAGCCGGCCCTAGTTTTTTTAAGGCCAGAAGCCCAAAGCTAAAAATTGGTTGAAAAAAGAGAAAAAATAAATTTTTTTCTACTTAATGGGAATTGAACCAGACTCACTTCTCATTATTTTAATGTATCACTAACCACTACACCACTAACAGATTTGATAAATTTGTGGCTGGTTAAATCTTATACAATAAAGTTGAGTTTTTTCTCTCGATAGGGAGAAAATAATACACGTGTCCTTCTTTTTCTTTTAAAATCTAATTGGTTTTGGACCATAAAGAGCATATGTGAATATAGATACACAAGCCCATTAACAACCCTTTTTAATTTAAAAGTTCAGTAACAATCATTCTCTCAATCGACAACCTTCGTCTTCTCGATTTTCCAAGTTATCATCAACATCAACACCAACTCAAGAGCTGTGTAACGCTTCTTTTTAACTTTGATGACGAGAGATTAAATCCACCATTGAGACCTCTATTCCATATCTCCCACTATGTAAATTTAATTTACTTTTCACCAAGCTCTTTAAAACCCCCATAATTTTGAAGATCAAAAACGGGATAATGCACGCTCCCAATCGCACTACTTCACCAAAATCATTCATATACCTTCTTTACAAGCACAACCTGCAACAATGGTGACATCCCATATCATGCTCTCTGATTTGAAATATGGTTTCAGTCGGTAGTGATGTGTCTCATTCGTCTATGTGAGGCTCAATACTCCAAGGTAACCACTTTCTTAAGCATTAAATCGTCATCACCATACTCGAAGGTAACCGCTTGAAGCTTCTCTCTCTCTCTCTCTTTCTCTCTCTCTCTCTCTCTCTCTCTCTCTCTCTCTCTCTCTCTCTCTCTCTCTCTCTCTCTCTCTCTCTCTCTCTTTGTAGCTTGAGATTTATAATGGAACTCCTTTTCTACATAGAATGACGAACTACAAAAATTTATAGTGCTAACTCTTTTAATATTCTCAATGGGCATAGCAGTTTCGTGGCAAGAACTGGTGCTGACAAAAGGTAATTAGCAACGATTATTATTATATTTTGAGTCTTTGACCAGTAACACTGTAGAAGCCGGAAAACCGAATCAATACAAACGATGTTAAGTAAATATTCGATTCAAAAGACGAGATAAAAACCGAATAGAATTAGACCATGGAGTCGAGACGAATCTCTTTCCTTAACTCTTAATATTCGCTCCGTAGTGAGACGGACTTGTACGAATAGAGCCCAGGATACAAACATGATAGACGATTCACGCTTCACTCGTGAACGTCCCTAACGAACTAATAAATCTACGAACACTCTCTAAAACTTACGCTAGAGATTTGCTGGTTTTTGTTGAGAAAAACGTTAAGAAATGAGGAAGGAGGAGACGAGTTTATAAAGAAGAGTTGTGAGCGGTTTTTCGAAACGGTAGCGAAAATCTCGGGAGTGGTGCGTTGAGAAACTTTCTCCGCAAGATCTCTTCGTTCCTATCTAGTTTCGAACAGATAAACTGCTTGTCGTTTTTGGACGAACTACGCGTCGTTTAAAACACAAACGTCATGCTGTTTTTTGGAATTAAAATGACAAAACGTTGGGCTTAACTGAGCCAAAAAAAAACATATTGGGCCGGAGGCCCAAGACCCAAGCCCAAGCCCAATCCCAAGCCCAAGCCCAAGCCCAAGCCCAAGCCCACGCCCACACCCATGCCCACGCTGAGCCAGCCGGACGGCGGCGGCGGCGCGCGCGTGGGGTGCCTCCTCTCTCTGAGCTGTTTACACTATGCTATCAAGGAGTCATATATATATAACTCAAAATCCTCTTTTCTAACCAATGCGGAACAAAACTCAACTTGTGAGTTTCATGTGTTTAAGATCACAACTTCATCACATCATTTCTCATTCAATTTAAATCTGTTTTTGACGTTTCAATATATCAGATTGTAGTACTTGTTACAAGTTTTACAATGATCTATTAACATGATCAAGACGACCATCGGTTTGGCCGGAAAAGCCACCGGAAAATTCGAAAAAATCATTATGTCAAAAAACTGTTTCCAACAATCCCCCACATGAATAGAAATGACTCTAAACATATGCAGACTCGATAGACTCTAGTTACTATACTTATTTTAATCCTGACTAGACTAGACAGACTTATCGAGAGTGTTTGCAAAAAATTCTCTGTATTTGAGTTGGTGGCATTTTTAAGCATTGAACCACTCATAGTTAATATATGTCGAGTTTACTTTACCAGAAGGTGAACATGATGTCTTGAACCAACCGGTGTTTTATGTAAACCAAGACAACATGTATAACGCAACTTCATTTTCTCGTAGAACTTAGTTCTCTATTGTGTTCATTGTGGCCCTGAACTATTCCTGGTTTTCATGAGTGAACTTAGAGAATATAGCCTTGCATTCATTCTCCTAGAAACGGCCTCATTTCACACTCATTAGGTGATTGACCATGAAAAGTATTGAGTAATACTTCGCTTTAGAAGCTATGGAATCATTAAAAGTCTTTGCTTATCATTCTCACATTAGCATTTTTATCATCTTAGGAGTTGGGTAGAGATCATAGTCTCAAATTGATTTTGGTAGATTTTGTTTGATTTTGTTTTCCCTTTGAACCTACGTCTTGGGATCTCCAGTCATGATAGGTAAGGTTGCAATCAAGCATCCTCATTCGTTATAGGCTTTAAACCCATTCCTTTTGATGATTTATCAACAATATCTCGTGGCAAACCTTTAGTGAATGGATCTGCTAGGTTGTCAGCCGATTTGATATAATCTATTGTGATTACACCATTTGAGATAAGTTGTCTAATGGTTTTATGTTGTCTTCTAATATGACGAGATTTACCGTTGTAGAGATTATTTTGAGCCCGAGCTATAGCTGATTGACTATCGCAATGTATACGTATAGCTGGCATAGGTTTCTCCCACATAGGAATATCTTCCAAAAAAATTCTAAGCCATTCAGCTTCTTTTGATGCTTTGTCCAAGGCTATAAACTCAGATTCCATGGTGGATCTGGCTAACACTGTTTGTTTGGTAGATTTCCATAATATTGCTGCCCCTCCTAGTGTAAAGACGTATCCACTTGTGGATTTTGAGTTTTTAGAATATGATATCCAGTTAGCATCACTTTATCCTTCTAAAACTGCTGGTTCTTTACCATAGTGAAGCCCAAAATCTTTGGTGTAGCGCAAGTAATTAAGTACTCTTGTTATACCTTTCCAGTCTGTATGATCTGGATTACTTGTATATCGACTAAGTACGTTTACTACATGGGCTAGATATGTTCTAGTGCAATTGGTCAAGTACATGAGACTTCCAATCACTCGTGCATACTCGTTTGTGAAACCGCTTCACCTGAATTCTTTGTCAAGTGCATTTGGGGATCTAACAGAGTTTTTACCATACTATTAGAGTAGTTTTTAAATCTCTCTATTATTGTTTGAGCATAATGAGATTGGGTTAAGATAATTCCATTTGAATTTCTTGTAATTTTCACCCCGAGAATAACATCTGCTAAATCCATATATTTCATCTCAAATTTTCCTTTGAGCATATTTTTCTGTGATTGATGATATCTTTATTGCTTCAAATAATGAGCATATCATCTACATATAACATAGCAAAACATACGCATTTTTTGTAGTTTTGTAGTATATACATTTATCACATTCGTTAATTTTGAAACCATTTGACATCATTACATTATCAAATTTTTCATGCCATTGTTTAGGAGCTTGTTTAAGTCCATAAAGTGACTTTACAAGTCGACATACTTTGTTTTCATGTCCAGGAATAACAAAGCCTTCAGGTTGTTTCATGTAAATTTCTTCTTCTAGATCACCATTTAGGAATGCGGTTTTTACATCCATTTGATGAATTTCTAAGTCTCTTAAAGCTGCGATAGCTATCATTAGCCTTATTGATGTTATTCTCGTAACTGGAGAATAAGTGTCAAAATAGTCAAAACCTTCTTTTTGTCGGAATCCTTGAACTACAAGCCTTGCTTTGTGTAAACCAGGTGTTCCATCAGGGTTTAGCTTTCATTTCATTATCCATCTATTCTCTAATGCTTTGCAGCCTGGTGGTAAATCTGTTATATATGTACCATGTATAATTTTGCATGATATAATCAAATTCACTTTTGACAGCTTCGTTCCAAAACGGGGCGTCTGGTGAGGACATGGTTTCTGCCAAAGTTTTTGGATCATTTTGTACTGAAAATGCCATTAAGAAATCTTCACCAAAAGATTTTTCCTTACGAGCTCTTTTGCTCCTTCTAGGTTCATCTTTTTCATTTTCTGAAATATCATTAACAGAAATTTTGACATTTTAGTCAATTTGAAACATTGTGCTCGTCTCTTTCTTCTCGAGTTCGTTTTGAACCTGTTTTTCCTTGCAAGGAAAAATATTTTCGAAGAATAATGCATTTCTTGATTTCATTACTGTATTTTCATGAATGTCTGATATTTCCGATTTATGTACCATAAATCGATATGCACTACTATTATTTGCATATCCGATGAAGATGCAATCCACTGTTTTAGGTCCAATAGTGACCTTCTTTGGTGGTGGTACCGCAACTTTTGCTAAGCACCCCCACACTTTGAGGTATTTATACGAAGGTAAATTACCTTTACATAGTTCATATGAAGTTTTGCCAGTTACTTTGTGTGGAATTTTGTTGAGGATATAATTAGTGGTAAGCAACGCTTCCCCCCACATGTTCTGGGGTAACCCAGATTCCTGCAACATTGCATTCATCATCTCTTTTAGAGTTCGATTTTTGCGTTCAGCAACTCCATTAGATTCTAGCGAATAACAAGCTGTATTTTGATGAATTATTCCATGTTCTTTACAAAATGCATTAAATGGACCATCATACTCTCCTCCTCTGTCGCTTCTAACTATTTTAATAGTTGTTTTAAGCTGATTTTCAAATTCTTTGAATTTTTCTAAGGTTTCATCTTTGCTATGTAATAAATATACATAACAATCTTTTGTGCAGTCGTCTATGAAAGTCACAAAGTATTTTTTTCCCACCTCTAGTTGGTATGTATTTTAAGTCACATAAATCTGTGTGAATTAAATCTAGAGGTTTGTTAGTTCTTTCAACACGAGGTGAGGGTGTTTTTGTGAGCTTAGCCTGTACGCATACTTCATATTTTTGTTTACTTGTTTTGCATTTTGGGATTAATTTTTGATTCATTTATCTTTGTAGCGATTTGTAGTTTACATGGCCTAATCTTTCATGTCATATATTAAAAGACTCAACCAAATAAGCAACTGGCTCTTTCTTATTCATTAAAAATTTTGGAGCTACAATTTTCGGAAGGACTGTCATTACATTCATCTTGACCAGTCCATCCTTAACATACCCTTTTCCCAAATACATCTCATTCTTCCTAATCACAAGCTTGCCCGCCTCAAGAGTTATGGCGAATCCATTCTTGCTGAGAAAGGTTCCCGAGACCAAGTTCTTCCTCATGTCAGGCACATGCTTCACATTCTGCAGAGTGACTTCACGTCCAGATGTCATCTTCAGAACCACCTTGCCGCGGCCTTCAATCTTGGAGACTGCAGTGTTTCCCATGAACAGCTTCTCATGAGTCTTGCTTTTCTGATAGGTGCTGAACATCGCCCTATCAGTGCAAATGTGGGTGGTGGCACCAGTGTCATACCACCATTCTTTAGGGTTGTTGCTTTCAACCATGTTGACTTCAGTCACCACTGCAACGAGATCTTCTTCAGTGAGATTCGCCTGAGCCTTCTCATCTCTGATCTTGCTGCGACACTCAGTAGTCATGTGACCAAATTTGTGGCAGTAGTGACATTTTCCCTTGAATTTCTCCACATTTGCCTTGACCTCAATGCCTTGCTTCTTGAAGTTTGGACCAGAAACCTTCAAATTTGCAGCTGTTTTGAAAGGTTTTGCAGGAGATCGGGCACTTGCCTTTCCTTTACCTTTCATTTCAGCCACGTTGACACTATGCTCTTTAGCTTGGAGCAGCTTGTCATCATTTTGGTTTCTGGCTTCCATCTGAAGCCTCTGAATGAGATTTTCGAGTCTCATCTTCTTCTTTTTGTACTTCAGGTAGTTTTTGAATTCTGCATAGCTTGTAGGAAGCTTTTGGATGAAGCTGAGAGTTGTGAATGTCTCACAGATGGACATTTCTTCAGCAGCAATTTCATGGCAAATGAGCTGAAACGCTTCCAGCTGCTCCGTTCAGTCGTGGTTTTGCAAAGATATATTTGGAATGTGTTATTACCTATGCACCTCTGGTATACTATTGAGCTCTCTCGATTAATACCTTTGCAGCTTTCCAAAATTTGTTTAAAATGCTGACATATTACAAAACATGAAATTGAGTTCCTTAGCACCCGGAAGATGACGATTCTTCATACGAACACACGTTGGAGCAACTAAAGCTGGTCATATCTTGGTAATATTATGTCTGCACATTTGAAATTAACAAATCACTGTTGTTCTAATCCTTATCTCAATAGAAAATCTTGTGTCTGTCATGTAGGTTGCAGGTGTTGAGAAGTGAGAACCCAGAGGAAAGCCATCTCCCACAGTTCATCGACATACACTTTCCAGTTAATGTTGTCACCTTACAATTTTACTTCCAATCATAAGACGTTTACCATCTCTCGCATTTTCAACGAACGTCAGCGTCTTCCTATCCCGACTTTATTGATGTGTAAGTTTCTAACATAGCAAACTCGAGTCTTATTTGTTGACCATAAAGATAACCACAATGGTTCTGTCATAAAAGGGAGGCAACGGTGGATCTGGTGACGATATGCTTGGAGTGGCGTCAGTGACTTCCAACGCAACTGACTCGACTGGTGGCCCAAGTGTAGGTGGTAAATCACCCACCAAGATCTTGCTCCCACCTGGCTTCAACGCAACCAAGAAAGTCCCGCATGGCTTAAGATCCGAGAGGATTCACTTTTTTCCACAACCCCAGCTTTTAAAATAATGCAATAGCAGCTGGTTTTCTTTCTTTTTTTTTTCTTTTCGTCCCCACATAGCTTAAACGTGTTTTCACATTTCAGTTAACTTTAATATAATTTTATTTCAAGCTCATAAAATTTCTGGTCCCTCAAATGTGTCCAATTTTATTAATGCAACGACTCTTTGCTTTGTGTAGAAATTCTTATTTCATTAACTTGTGTTTCTCTGTTTACAAAGCCCCTTATTTATACAACTCGAGACTTCCCTAAAACCCTAAATCTTTTCCCCCAAGTTATAGGAATTATCCTTTTCTAAATAGGAAAACATACAATTCCTAAATACTCAATATAGGCCCAATACTCCCCCTCAAGTTGCAGCATGAAGATTCTGAATGCCTAACTTGGACACTAACTTCTGAAACGAGACCCGTCCGAGAGCTTTGGTTAAGATATCCGCAATTTGCGAGTCTGTACGAATATGCTGAGTAGTAAAGATCCCATCTCGAACAGCATCTCTAACTGAGTGACAGTCATTCTCTATATGTTTGGTACGTTCGTGGAAAACAGGATTGGCAGCAATGTGGATTGCGGCTTTACTATCACAGAAAAACTTGGTAGGATGACCTTGCTCAAAACCGAGTTCTTTCAACAATTTGCGTATCCATTTTGTCTCACGAAGAGCAGCAGACATCGATCTGTATTCTGCTTCAGCAGAGGAGTGCGACACCGTCTTTTGTTTCTTAGTTTTCCACGCAATAGGAGAACCCCCGAGCATAACCACAAATGCACTAAGCGATCGTCGAGTAACTGGACAGGATGACCAGTCGGCATCACAATAAACAGAAAGAGTAATGTCAGGATCAGAACTTAAGAGAATGCCCTGTCCCAACGTACCTTTTAAAAACCTCACAACCCGGAGAGCTGCTCGCCAATGTTCCTCCTTCGGTGCTTGCATGTACTGAGAAAGAATATGCACCGAATAACACAACTCTGGCCTAGTGTTTAACAAATATATAAGACGACCAACCAACCGCCTATACTTAGTTGGATCAGTAAGCGTAGGTCCTTCGGCTCGACCAAGTTGATGGTCTTGCTCAAGGGGTGTAGGCGCCAGTTTGCAACCGAGATTACCTGTCTCGGTGACAATATCCAGAGCATATTTTTGCTGAGACAAGAAGATACCTTCAGGCCCTCTACTGACCTCTATGCCAAGAAAATATTTCAACTTCCCCAAGTCCTTCATAGCGAAGCATTTGCTTAAGTATTCTTTAAACCGCGCCAACATATGAGAGTTATTTCCACAAATAAGAAGATCATCAACGTAAATTAATACGCGCAACTCAACGTCCCTGTGAGAATACGTAAAGAGAGAGTAGTCTTCATAGCCTTGAACAAAACCAAACTTAAGCAATGCATCTGAAAGCTTCTTAAACCAACATCTTGGAGCTTGTTTAAGTCCATACAAAGACTTTCGAAGACGACAAACCTTGCCTGGATGAGTATGACGAAAACCAGGAGGAAGTTTCATGTAAACTTCTTCTTCAAGGTCACCATGTAAAAATGCGTTATGGACATCCATTTGATAAACTTCCCACTTATTTGCTGCAACGAGACGCAAAAGTGTTCGTATCGTAGTCATTTTAACGACAGGAGCAAATGTTTCCGTATAATCTTCCCCTTCTACTTGATTATTCCCTTGAACAACAAGCCTCGATTTGTGCCTTTCCACCGTACCATCCGCATTATATTTTATTTTATAAACCCACTGACTACCGATGGCTACTTTTCCAGGTGGAAGATCAACAATATCCCATGTATGATTGTCTTCGAGAGCCACTACTTCGACTGCCATAGATTGATTCCAGACTTTCATTCGGGCTGCCTCTTTAAAATGTTTAGGCTCTGTTGCACTTGTAATTGCCGCCAAGTAAACACGATGTCCTGAAGAAAATTGTTCATCAGACACATAATCTGATAGAGGATAAAGCGATTTACCTGGAATATTAGACGAGGACTCAGATTCGGGAGAAGCGTGATGTGTATTATTTTTACTGGTGGTATTGTAAAGTAGATAATCCTTGAGGACAACTGACTGAGTCTTCTCTCTGTGACCTCGACCAAGATTTTCTGAGCTAGATACACCATGAGAGGGATCGACAATTCCAGCGCCAAGGTCCTCTGTTTCGGAAATCTCTTCTTCTTGAACTTCCATGTTTGGTTCTTCTTCCGACTCTGTAGGCGCGACATCTTGTTTGTCAGGAATCACCGGAGTGGATACATTCTCTTCGCTACTCCCCCTCTCGTGCGAGACCACTAACCAGTCGTCATCACTTACAAGTGGAGAGTCAGTTTCAATATGCTCAGTAACCTTCGTGTCTTTAAAAGGAAAAATGTCCTCTTTGAAAACAACATCTCTTGAGACTAGGAACTCATTCCTTTCAATGTCATACACTTTCCAGCCTTTCTTACCGAATGGATACCCCACAAAGACACACAAACGACTTCTCTGACCAAATTTGTCTTTATCACGTGCTTGACGATGTGTGTAACATGCTGACCCAAAAACTCTTAACTGCTTATAGTCTGGTTTGATCCCATGCAACAGCTCATATGGGGAGCGTCCTTTATGAATTGTTGTAGGTGTACGATTTATCAAGTATGCAGCGGTTAAAACAGCTTCACCCCAAAATTTTATAGGAAGACCAGCTTGAAACATAAGTGCGCGAGAAACGTTGAGAATGTGTCTATGCTTTCTTTCAACCCTTCCATTTTGCTGTGGCGTTGAAACACACGACGTCTGATGAATTATTCCACAGTCTTTGAAGTAAGATGACATAACCATGAACTCCGTACCGTTGTCACTGCGAACCATCTTAACAGACTTGCCGAACTGCTTTTCCGTGTATGCGAGAAACTGCTTCAACACAACTTTAACTTCTGAATTTTCAAGGAGAAGATATGTCCAAACGGCGCGAGTATAATCGTCAACAATGGTCAAGAAATACACAGCACCACACGAAGAAGGCACTCTATATGGTCCCCACACATCAACATGAATTAGTGAAAAACTATCAAACGCTTTATTAGAACTTTCATGAAAAACTTCACGAGTCTGCTTAGCTCTAAAACAAATTTCACACTGACTAGAGCTAGCTTGTTTAGATGAACCAGAAAAGAAAGATAAGTCTGAAAACACTGAAAACGACGGATGTCCCAATCGCTGATGCCACAAGATCTGATCTGAAGAACTCACGACCCGATGACCCTTTGCTGAGACTTTGTCCGTAAAATAATACACACCATCACGCTCTTCACCGGTTCCAATCAGAGTCCTCGAAAAACGGTCCTGTAAAATGCAAATCGTATCAGTGAATACTGCGAAACAGTGTGTTTGTTTTACCAATTTCGCAACAGATATCAAGGTACAATTTAAATCTGGAACGTATAACACATTTGACAATGTTATCTTAGGTGATAACGCAAAAGAACCCATGCTTATCGCAAGTGTCTTTCCACCATCAGCAAACGCGACTGAACAAGGTGGTATTGTGTTGACGTTAGTCAAAAGTGACAATGACCCCGTCATGTGATGAGAGGCACCTGTGTCGAGGATAACATCTCCTAACAACTTCTTACCAGCCAATCTGTCTGGAGTTGCGGTGCCAGACTTCTCATGTATCATTTGAGTTAAGACTTTCCATTGATCGGAGGTCAACTCTGGGACCGATGACGAGTTTGGGCTTGCAGCGTGTGCTACGTTTGCTTGACCACGACCTCTACCACCAAAACCACGACCTCCTCTTCCACGACCTCCATTGTTTTGTCCTCGTCCAACACTACGATCGGGTGCCCAGTCTGGAAAGCCAATGATTTCCCAGCAACCCCGTTTCTCATGTCATGTTCTTCCACAGTGAGAACATAACATACGACCTTTGAGAATAGAGTTCTCTGTTCTGTTTTGTGTGCCAGACTCCACTTGTTGAGTTCGACGAGAATCAACACCTCCATCCGACGTGACAAAAACCCAACCACCTCTTGCTGATCACGACCACGAGTTGAGGAGACACGTTGCTCCTCTCTTATTATTTTACTGTAAATCTCGCCTAGAGAAGGAAGTGGATCTTGTCCGATTATGGCGGTGCAGATTCCTCCAAATCGAGAATCGTCTAACCCCATAACGAATTGGTGTATCTTCTCTTGTTCCCTTTCAGCCGAAATAGCTGCAGCAGCTCCACAGGAGCACACATGAATAGGTTAATAAACCTGAAGTTCCTCCCACAGAGTCGAGAGCTTCGCAAAGTAATCTAACACTGGCTGTCCTTCTTGTCTACACGAGGCAAGCTGAGCTTTGATTTGATGTATTCTCACCGTGTTTCCCACCGAGAAACGCTGTTTTAGATTTTCCCAAAGCTGGTGAGCATCTGAGATGTATGTAACTGTTGACTTCACCTTTGGTTCGATGGAAGCTCGAATCCAACCAACGATCATCGAGTTCACAGTTAACCAATTTTCCAAATCTGGACTGTTCTCTTCCGGCTTCTTCAGCGTCCCTTTGATGAAACCCAGCTTACGCTTTGCTTGAAGAGCATTCAACATCTCTGACGACCACTCATTATAGTTCTCTCCATTCAACCGAACCGAAGTAATCATGGCTCCTGGATTGTCAGACGCATACAACGTATAGGGCGAGATAGATGCGACTTCATCCTTCTTCTCACCGGTTTGGGTCAACTCTTTGCCGTCCACCATCTTTCACGACAGATTTCAACACCGACGACTTTAAACAGAGAAGCCTCTTAATAAGATCTTTGCTCTGATACCATGTAGAAATTCTTATTTCATTAACTTGTGTTTCTCTGTTTACAAAGCCCCTTATTTATACAACTCGAGACTTCCCTAAAACCCTAAACATTTTCCCCCAAGTTATAGGAATTATCCTTTTTTAAATAGGAAAACATACAATTCCTAAATACTCAATATAGGCCCAATACTTTGTTTGGCGTCGACTTGAATTCATGTTAGGCTCCGACTTTAATATCCAATATGTCATGCGTTAAAAATATGTATACATATACGTTAACATCTTGAATCACCAAGAGGGCTTATTATAACTTGGCTAAGTTATGATCTTACAAATTTAGCAGTGGGGTATGCTTCTCTTTGGACAGCAATTCAACACAGAAGCTGCCAACACAACACAATTTCCAGAATAAGGAAAAATGCACTTTCCTCTGCATTCTTGAGGAAAAAGATGATTATGTAAATTTATACGTATACAATACTTTAATCTTATGTTTAAACCGGCTTCCCTTAAACTTTGATCCTCCACCTGCAACTAAATACCATTCTACACAATATATTACGGACTTCAAGAGCTTATTGTAAACCACCGGAGCATGGTATGTGAGGGCAACATGAATGCCCAGGCTCAAAATGAGGTATTTTTAATGCCAATAAACAGAATGTGATTAATTTATACAAGAAAAAATACAATTATTTACAAAACATAATTAGTGAAACACTAAAATTAAAGAAAACTTCTTTATAAATTGAAAATCAAATATAAACTGAAACAAACATCTTATACAATAAAACATCAGTTGGTGTAACATAATATATACTAACTATTACTTATGAAATTATTGGAACTATTAATATATATCTATCTTATTAAAGTAGAAGTACTTTAAGATTTTGTTTGAAAACATGGATAATAAAGATTGTTTGGATACATGGATAGCAGTATTAAAAATACTTCATTTTATTTACAAATTTAGTCTTTGCATTTACAATAAATTAAGTACTTCATTTTTATATTTTTTTTATTTACAGATTCTGGTACTGCATTTAAAATCAATCTATCTTATTAAAGTAGAAGTACTTTAGGATTTTGTTTGGAAACATGGATAATAAGGATTGTTTGGATACATGGATAGCAGTATTAAAAATACTTCTTTTTATTTACAAATTTAGCCTTTGCATTTACAATAAATTAAGTACTTCATTTTTATATTTTTTTTATTTACAGATTCTGGTACTGCATTTAAAATCAATTTAAATTAAATAATTACAATTCCAAAGTTTATCTAACCAAATTGATATTTATATATTGACAATTAAAAATTTTAGTATGTTGTTTCATTTCAAAATAAATTAAAAAAAACAACAAGTTAATATATGAATAATACAATTACATCAAATTGCATCAAGTTATACGTTTTGAATATAATATTATGTATAAGTAAAAAAAATATAATCAACATCTATATTATAATATAATATTCTATTCTATATGTAAACAACAAAACATAAAAAATATATAAAGGATTTTTTTATAAAAGCAGCGATTTATAAGTTTATGTTGAACACAAGTTAAATCAAACACTTGCGCTCCTGCGCGGGTCAAATTCTAGTATCTTATTAAAGTATAAGTACTTTAGGATTTTGTTTGGAAACATGGATAATAAGGATTGTTTGGATACATGGATAGCAGTATTAAAAATACTTCCTTTTATTTACAAATTTAACCTTTGCATTTACAATAAATTAAATACTTCATTTTTATATTTTTTTTATTTACAGATTATGGTACTGCATTTAAAATCAATCTATCTTATTAAAGTAGAAGTACTTTAGGATTTTGTTTAGAAACATAGATAATAAGGATTATTTGGATACATAGATAGCAGTATTAAAAATACTTCCTTTTATTTACAAATTTAGCCTTTACATTTACAATAAATTATGTACTTCATTTTTATATATTTTTTATTTAAAGATTCTGGTACTGCATTTAAAATCAATTTAAATTAAATAATTACAATTCCAAAGTTTATCTAACCAAATCGATATTTATATATTGACAATTAAAAAATTTATTATGTTGTTTCATTTCAAAATAAATTAAAAAAAAAAACAACAAGTTAATATATGAATAATACAATTACATCAAATTGCATCAAGTTATACGTTTTGAATATAATATTATGTATAAGTAAAAAAAATATAATCAACATCTATATTATAATAAAATATTCTATTCTATATGTAAATAACAAAACATAAAAAATATACAAAGGATTTTTTTTAAAAAGCAGCGATTTATAAGTTTATGTTGAACACAAGTTAAATCAAACACCCGCACAGGAGCGCGGGTCAAATTCTAGTATTACTTTAAAATATAATTTTATCACATTATAGTTGATTTAGATTGGAAGTTATTATTGTGAGAAAATTAGTTACTGTAATAATATTAAAATCTGATACTCTTAGAAATAAAAAAATATTAGTTATTTTTACTTTAGATTTTCTTCAACTATATTAAAATGATATAGAAATCAAATAGGGAAAATATAAATCATTACATTTTTAAATTTTTAATATTAAAATTTTGTTTTCGCTAACAAAAACAATATTAATTGTTTTTTGTAAATCAAACCAACAAAATTTTATGAAATTTACAATTTTTTATCTTAAACTAAAAACATATTATGTTTATTATTTTTAATATAAATTAAACTTATATTTTATATTTTAATAAAATTAAAACATATTTTAATATAAAATAGTTTTGGTGTAAACTCTCCCGCCCGTAGGGCGGGCCAGCCCCTAGTACTTAATAAAATAGCGGCCGAAAGCATGAGCTTCCTTTGCTTAGGCCTAAGACCGCCTCTGGTGGTCACCAGGTCACCGACAAGTTGACTTCGGCTCTATTTCATTTTCTGTTTTTCAATGTCAGACTGATATCTATGTATATATAACCATCGTGCTTTTCATTTTTTGCTCTGGTTCACGGTATAGGACATAGGTCTAGGCGTTCGGATCTTCGGGTTGGTTCCTTTCGGATCCGTATCTTTCGGATCCTAAAATTTTAGACCCAATAGATACTTGTAAATTTTTGGTTTGGGTTCGGATCGATTTCTTTCGGATTAGGATCGGTTCAGATCTATAATTAAAATACCTATAAATATCCATAATATTCGGATGAGTATTGGGTCCATGTCACATTTGGGTAATTAGGATATAAAAAGAACAAGAAATATCCAAATTTCATCAAATTTAGTAAACTTTTGTCATATATATCTATATTTTTACAAAATAACTTTAAAAGACTATTAATAACTAAAATAAAACATTTTTAAATTTTATATTTAAAATTTATATTACTTAAAATTGTTATAAAAATAATAACAAAGATTGTTAAAAAAATATTTCAGCTAAATTATAAAATAAAATATAGAAACTAGAACACAAAAAAATCATAATTTTGGATATTCATGTTATTGAGTCGAATATGAATCGGTATTTATCGAGCAAAATCTATTTAGATCAGTTTTTTTCGAGTAAAATTTTTTTGGACCGAATAGATACTTGTAAACTTTTGGTTCAGATTGGATATTTTTGGGTCAGTTACAATTCGGATAGGTAAAATGCTCAGGCCTAATAGGTCATAATGAAACAAAGGCAGCAAGAAAGCGAAAGATTTGAGGAATCTTGCTTGCTTAAAATGTATTGAGTAATTTTAGAACAAGAAGATATAGCCAAATGGATTCTACCAATCGAATCAAACGACTTAGCAAAAACATAGACAGAGTTTCACTCGAGGTTATATTACAAACAGAGGCAGGAGAGAGTCTTTATGCCATCTAAATAGACTTCCATGGTTATGGTTCTCAACGAGCTTCGTACTGAACAACTGCAAGAGAATCAACAACCATATAAGTAGATTAGTGTTTTGTGAGATACAACACATAATATCAGTGTCATAACATGACAACAAGACCACAAAAGATTACTACACGTAATGTCTTGATCGAGATGAACTCTCTTACCTCTACGGGTACGCTTCTTGTAGAGAATACGGTATCCACACTCCCTGCACTGAATCACATCCCCAGACTTCAAAGTGTTCTCTTGTCCACAATCTTCAAACCCCAAAAACCATTCAGACAATTAAAAAAAAAACAAGTTTAGCAAAGATTAAATGTCAATTAATCAGAAATTTTCATCTGGGTTTATTGATTGTATAAATGTCAGATTGATTTATGCCTCCTAACTAAGCCAATTATGAAAAGTAAAATAGGGTTCATAAGGCTACTCAAAAGAGCCAAAAAAAAAAAAAACTCTTCTTGTATGACAAAGAAGAAAGCTACCATCTTTAACTGAGCTTTACCTCCGCAGACGTAAGTAACTGGTTCGGGCTGTTGATCCATGCTATCGACTTAGAATCTGATTGATTCAACACATAAACTGAACTGAGTCAGGATTTGCATAATCGAATTTAGACAAAGAAATCTCTTACCAAACAAAAAACAAAACAAAGCTAGGGTTTATGCTGTGGTTACAAACACGAGCGGAGCGGAGCGGCGAGTAAAGTGAATCCAGGCAGCGAGAGATTGTATATAATGCCGTATCTGCTTTGATCATTGACACATACGTATGGGCTTTTTTATTAAAGCTAACTGTAATATGGGGCTTCTAATCAAGGCCCCTTCAGCTTATAACCAAGGCCCATATAAGGTTTCAAAATACTAGCCAAGTCTCTACGGTCACTATAGAATTTAATCTATTAATTTAGAGTATTATTTCACTTTTAATTTTAAAATTTTACGATGTAAAATAATTTTTATTTTAGATAAAAGAAATACCCTAGAGTATCCATTAAAAAAATTGTCGCAAAAATAACTTCCAAAGATAAAAATGATCAAATTAGATTTTATTAAATGATATAAATATACACATATACTCATTGAGTTAAATAATTTATACTTATGGTTTAGAGTTATTGAGTGAGACTTTGGAGTTTAGGTTTTAAAAATAAAAAATTAAATAAAAAGTCTATTTCATTCATTTTTTTTTGAAGGCTATTTGTGTGAAAATAAAATTAAAATGTCTATTTGAGAGATTTTTCCTTTAGATAATGATAATTATCAAATCAATGAAATTTCTTTTTACTTCTAAAATTTATGATTTACAATATTTTGTGGATAATGCAATATAAACTATTTTAGATAATGATAGTTATCAATAAATTTTTTTAAAAAATTTATGGTTAATTATATATTATTAAATATAACTATTCATTAAGGTTTAATAAAGATTTTACCGATATCATTTTTTACGTGAAAAATTATAGATGAAAAATCATTTTGCAAACAGTAGCATAGATAATACCTAAAATAATAAAATTAAATTATTATTAAATAAATCTTAAAATAAAAATTTATGTATCATTCTTTTCATATTTGAGTATGTTTCTCTATTAAATTATTTAAAGGTGAGAAATTTTGTACTATATATTACAAGAGTGTATTTATGTAAATTAGTATTGATGATGACAAAGTAAGTAAGTGTAACTTATTTTTAACTATTATATATTAACTAAGTTTAAGATGACATAGGAACAATAGTACTGGAGATTATACAATATAATTTTTTTAAATAACATATTTAATTACATTATCGTAAAATAAAATATTATAATTATAAAAACAAAAATAAAAATTTATCCGTGCGGGTTCATGGCTCAAATCTCCCATTACCATATTTCTTGAACCTAAAACTAAAAATCACACATTAACCAGAACTAAACCAAAAATAAAAAAATATAAATATGAAACCGAAAATCAAATGTTCATACCTAAAAATATTAACAAATAGACACATTAATAAATTTATCAACAAAATGCGTGTTTTGCAAGCACCATAATCTAGTTGTACATTAAAACTACAATTTGTAACTAGACCTTGACCCGCGCGACCGTACGGGTATTAATTTTTTGTTTATTTTTATATTTTGTACTAAATGATGTATTTGTAATATTCGTGTGTGTTAAACCATGATTTTGTGTGTAAACCATCTATTGTATGTCTAATAATTAATCTTATTAGATTTTGATCCGCGCATGTATTAGTTTTGATATTTATTTTTCATAATTAGTGTTATATATTTTAGATGTGTCGCCATATAATTAATTGTACTCAAAAGACCCGGACTGAATTGGATAATATGATTATTTTTGGTATAAATCTATATTGGTTATTTGAATATTTTTAGCTTTATATACATCAGAATCGAACTCATCCTAACTTGTAATCCAACTCGCAAGTACACATAAATTTATAATATTTAAGAAGGATCTAATTTGAAAATCCAAAAAAAAATGATATATGAAAGGAATAGCCTATATCTCAATGGATACCCAATATTCATGACTAGCTGATTTTGTAAACTTAACAAAAATGACTATATTAGCTTTATTGATTTGGTTTGTTTATGAGTAGATAATATGATGTATTTTTTATGGAAACAAACCTTAATCTAACTAAAAAATATAAGTATCAAAATAGGTAATTTAGTTTAATTCTGAGTGGCATAGAAGTGTAAATAAATTTGAAAATTAAGAGACATTTTTAATGGGTACTTGTGTTTTAATAAGATAGATATCCACTCAATTTTGTCTTCCAGATATTTGTACATCTAATTTTCTTTTTCGTGTACATGATTTCGATCCGGTGTAGTAGATCTAGTGCTTTAACAGAATGCTTTTGTATATTTATCTTCTTTATGTTGTTTTCACTTATTACCAAGATAGTTTGACTAATGAGACTGGTCGATGCATAGTTGGCTACACTGCGAACATTGATAATGTAGTTTTTTTTTTTAATTTCCATAAGTATATATGTTCAAATGTAGGAGACATAAAAGCAAAAGTAACCAAATATATTACAGAATCACATGATTAAATACATGAAGAAAAAAAGAAACCTATATTGAAGAAAAGATTAAAGGAAACATGACAAAGTGTTTTATTTGGTGAAAAGAACTGGCTCCGGACCTGAAAGCATGCTTATCTCGGTTCGAATTTGGATCTGGTTTTTCGGGGTTTTGAGGTTTTTTTATACAACTACCTATATCATATTTAAGTTTATATATTTAGATCGGGTTCGTTTAATAAATTTTTTGAGTTTGGTATGTATAAGACCTATTTTGGATCCAACTTACTATACCTTCAGCTAACAATACTTCGGTTCAGTATATTTTATAGATAGAATCCATAACGAATCCATACTTATATCATGTTTGTTTCCTAATATTTTGGGTTTAGGTACTTTGGATGTCATGTCAAAGTAAACATAGGGGGTGTATTGGACTGGAGATTTTAGAGAGTTTTGGAGTGTTTTAATTTTAGTGGACTTTAGGTGAGTTTTGAAGTTATTTCAGATAATGTTTAAAATTAAAATAAAATATATAGGTGATTTGATAAAATATTTTCTACAAAGTTTTAGGTGATTTATTAGATGCGGGTCTTTTAATCAATTCATTCATATTTGCCACACATGTCCTGTAATCACACTCAATATTCATAAATATCACATGACTTATATTGCAAAGTTTTAGTTACTGTAAAAGCTTAATCTTAAGCAAATAACTAGAGTACACAATCTCTCGTGTTGTGCCTAAGCGATGGAGAAGCAAAAGTAAAGACAAAGCGAGGAAAGAGATAAAGTTAAAAATTGAAAATCTTCTTTGATTCTGAAACGAGAACTTGATCTGTCTTGGAGCTAAACTCAATTCTCTGCTAAATTGCAACCTCTATTTTTCATTTGGATTTTGAAACTCATTTGAAATCTCTGCAAACAAAAATAATACCATAAAAGAACAATTTGGACACAGATTAAAAGCTTAAACGTGTACTTCTAAACCAAATACCGTACAAGGCTGATATATTAGCTCACTGGATGTAATCACTGTTTTCTGCAAAAAGTGATGTTCGTTTTTCCTATGTTACAGCAGCAAATTGTAAATCAGAACGAAGCACTGCAACCTTGTATCTTACCAGTGAAATCAATGTAAGAATATTTTATATTATTATTTGACATATGTGTCTATTGGTTCAATATAAAGATTAAGTTCATATTACAAATTTAGATTCTAATATTAAAGACGACACCGTGATGGATTGGTTTCGATTAAAGATATTAGAATCTGGGTGTATTGATATACCCCCTCCTTTACCTTAATTTATGAATGTACTTCATCCTATGATCATAAAGATATAATATACATTTATGTATTTATATAGTTAGTGGTGGTTATGAGTGAATGGTTGTGTTGGTTTATGACACTCATTCTATTAATATAAATAAGAGTAATGTTTCTCATTATTTGATGATGACAAAAACTCTCTAAAAACCACATAATAGAAAAGATCTCAAATGAAAGTTTTGAAAGATTTAAATTCTTCTTCATCAAAGAATCACTAAAGGAAAAAGGTTTAAAGGAGGAGAAGTCAATCTACAAAATCTTCAATGGATCAAAGGTTAGTATGTTTCTTTCTTCTCTCTAAAAAGTTATTAGGGTTGAATTAAATATAAATCTAGATTTTGGTCTTGGGTAGATTTCATAATTGAAATCATAAAAGATAATCTTACATTTGGTATCAGAGTAATTCTAGATTTAATTAATTCACTGTGATTAGTTCTCATGGGTTCATGAACATATACGGTTTAGTCGTTTTAAAGAGTGTTCGTAATCCATGTATTAGTAAACGTAAAATGTCGTACTAAATCGGATGGCATCGTAAACGTATGTATTTTTACGGTCCATTCGATCAAGTCTGAAAACGAGGTTTAATTATATGTGTCAGCCACTAGCCTTTTCTTAATTAAAACACTTTCTGGGAAAAATGATGATATTGTGTTTACGTAACATTAAGAGAAGGCATAAAAATGATAATGGGCTGAAAAAGTATAATTAAGTAACCGTGTGATTCTAACCCTGCGATAATGATAATAATATACCAATCATTAGAATTGTTATCAATGGCATGATGAAATTGATAAATGATCAATTATGTGTTGTCGCTGCCATGAATCAAGTGATGTTTTTGTATTAAGAAATGTAAAAAAACAAAAAAAAACATGACACTGGTTTAAAGATGAGAGGGTGACAACTGCCATAAAAGAAACAAAATAAGAATGAGAGTACCGTGATGAAATAATTTATTAGAATCCTATTTCTAATAGCCGGCAATTAAATAAGCGGGTTGTTGATTTGTAAATCGAATGATCAGACAACAATCTCGACAATCATACCCGTTACATTAACGGAAAGAGTCGATGTAATCAAAGGAGCATAAAATCCAAAATGGTTTAAGTATTTAAGTTACAAAAAGAATAATCTTTTTGGTCTTTAACTGAAAAAAAAATTGATTGCATGCAAGATTCTAAAATTTACGTGACAGTTATACAAGTGTGAAAGGTCACACTGATTCATGTGAATGTGTGCGTATAAACGTAATATGAATAAACGCTTGTTAGGATCAGGCATGCATTTATATATTAGATTAGTTTATACGAAATGTCACCATTTGATATTTTGAAAGGTGGCATATATAGAATGGACACATAACAATTTTTCTTAATTATCTCATAATGGTTTATGAAAGGACTCAAGTAATTAAGTAAAAATAAATTTCTATGGTTATGTGTTCTATAAAGTTTTAGGAGAATATTTAGCTATGCAATATTATAATCAAATGGGTATTTAGTTTAAAATACTTCTGCTGCATTTTAATAATAGGTAAATTGTGTTATGAAATATTAACACATTATAGAATAATGTTATGGAATATTAACATAATATTAAGATAAGTTTACCTATTATTATTATTTTAATATTTATATAGTTTATAACATGTTAATCACCAAAGTGGTCTTGTTATTTACTTATAAATATTAGAATTAATAATAATATAATTGATCATGATTAAATAGATGCTAAAAATAACATTAAAGTTTCAATGATCAATTATTTTATTTTTTATATTCTTGGAGATCACCCAAAGGTGGATCATTGAATATAGTTAATAATAAAAAAGGATTAATCATTTTCTTTTACTATAGTTGATAGTATTTATACCCAAAGGTAAAATACTATTTGACTTGAGTTTGAAATGATTAATCATTAAAGTATATTTTAGCATCACTAAAAGTGTTTGTGTTTAAGTATTGCCCAAAGGTTGCTTAAGTACAAATTTAAAAGTTTATATTAAGTATAGAATATGTAGTAAAATTTCAAAGTAGTAAAGAGTAAGCATGTATAAAAGTTTGCAGCTTCACCAAATGTGGTAACAATTGTTAACTCTGTGGTAAAGTTCAGTGCACTCAATTATGGCAAGTGGTCCGAAAAGATCCGGTTTACACTAGGTGTAATGACTTTGGACTTTGCCATAGTAAATGATGAGGAGCCCTCAGTCATTACGAAAGATAGCTCCAAATATGAAAAGTCTTGGTGTGTAAGAGATGAGAGCCATATAATATGATGGGTTTGAACTTAATGAGGTTGATGACGGTAGAAAGGATTAAGCCATTGATGCCTAAAACAGAGACTGGGATTGAATTTATAGAGTAGATTTAAGGAGTGTTTATAGTCGGAATTGGTTGTAAGTCGATTGTAGGAAGTCTCATAAATGAGCTAACTACGCAAATATTTGACTGTTCTCAGCCAATCCATGATCATGTGATGCACATGTCTAATCTGACAGCAAAGTTAAAAACCTTGGAAATTGAGGTTCATAAGTAGTTCATGGGTCTAATTTATCATGAACTTTTTACCTCTTGAGTTTAGTCAGTTCCAGGTGAATTACAACACCAATAAAGATAATGGAACATTAGGAAATTAAAGGCTATGTGTTTCAAGAGGAGGAGGATTAAGAAAGATGAAATACCAAGTTTCTAACCTCGTAGGTCTTGGAAGTGCTAGTAGCATTAAAATAATCTCAAGTAGAGAGGACATAAGGAATGACAAGTCTTTCGTGAAAGGACTCGAAAGTCAAATCTGAAAGGAAATGAAGTGTTTCTTTTGCAGTAAAATGAGACACTTCAAGTTAGATTGTCCTTAAGAAATGATTGTTTTGACAAGAAAGTAAACATTAAAAGTTTTGTTTGCTACGAAAGAAATCTTGTTAAAATGTCTAGTAATACTTGGTGTTTGAAAGTAGATGCATTAAGTGTAGCAAATCTAATAAGCACTCAGCTTCTTTAGTTAATACACACCAATATGTGTGGCCCTTTCGACGCTCCCTCATGGAGTGGCGAAAAATATTTCGTCATCTTTATTGATGATTACTCATAGTATGGATATATTTATCTACTGCATGAAAAGTTTAAGTCTATGAATGTTCTAGAGGTATTCATTGATGAAGTGGAAAGGCAGTTAGATAAAAAGGTTAAAGTAGTGAGATCTGATAGATGTGTTGAATTTTATGGAAAATTCGATAAAAGTAGACAATGTCCTGGTCCATTTGTAAAATTACTTGAAAGTAGAGGTATTTGTGCACAATACACTATTTTCTGGTACTCCTCAGCAGAATGGTGTAGCTGAGAGGTAGAACCGTACCTTAATAGAGATGGTTAGGAGCATGTTGAGTAATTGCTCTTTACTCCTTTCGTTGTGGATATATGCATTAAGAACTGCAACATATGTGCTTAACCGGTTTCCTAGTAAGGCAGTTCCTAAGAACCCTTATGAATTGTGGACGGGAAGGAAACCTAGTTTAAGACATCTACGTGTGTGGGGTTGTCCAGCAGAAGTAAGACTATATAATCCACATGAGAAGAAACTTGATTCTAGGACTGTTAGTGGATTTTTCATTGTTTGTTCTGAAAAATCAAAGGGGTATGCATTTTATTGCCCTAACCATAGTACGAGAATAGTTGATTCGGATAATGCTAGGTTCATTGAAAATGGTGAAACTAGTGGGAGTGGTGAACCGCGAAAAGTGGACATTTCTGAAATTCAGATTGAAGTTTTTTCACTTATAGTTCCACCTAGTATTGTTAGATCTGAGTTTAATGACACAATATAACAACATAATGATGTGCCAGTTCCATCAGTTGAAAATACTGTTGATGAACCTGTCATAATTCAAGAAGAGAATAGTGAACCACAAATACCTATAATGCGATCTAGAAGAGAAAGAAGATCTGCCATTTCAAACGATTATGTGGTTTATACTATTAAAAATGAATGTGACTTAAGCATGGATGAAGATCCGATCTCATTCAAAATGGCCATAGAAAGTGACAATTCTAAAGAGTGGTTTGATGCTTCGGAAGAAGAATTGAAATCTATGAGTGATAATCATGTATGAGACTTAGTAGAGTTGCCTGATGGTTTCAAAACCGTTGGTTGTAAATGGGTCTCAAAAGGTAAAATTGAAAGATGCAAGTCTCGCCTTGTTGCTAAAGGTTTCACTCAGAAAGATGGCATTGACTATAAAGAAACATTTTCTCTCCCGTTTCAAAAGACTCTCTTCGAATTGTTTTTGGCTTTGGTGGCTCGTTATGATCTTGAGCTTCACCAGATGGATGTGAAAACCGCCTTTCTGAATGTAGATCGTGAGAAGGAAGTATATATGGACCAACCAGAAGGTTTCGTGGTCGCATGAAAAGAAAATTTGGTGTGAAGTCAATATATGGACTAAAACAAGCTTCTCGACAATGGTATATAAAGTTTAATGATACCATCACGTTATATAGTTTTGTAGAGATCATCGTTGATCGATGTATCTACATTAAGATCAATGGGAGTAAGTTTGTGATTTTAGTCCTATGTTGATGATATTATGCTTGCTGCAAATGACATGGGTATATTACATGATGTGAAGAAGTATCTCTCTAAGAATTTTGAAATGAAAAAAAAGGGTGAGGCATCTTATGTGATCAGAATAGAAATCTTTCGAGATATATCACAAGGACTGTTGAATTTGTCTCAGAAAAGATCTTAGAGAGATACTAAATTAATATATATATATACTCAGTAGGAATAGCTCCAATTCAGAAGGGGAAAGTTTAGTAAAATGTAATGTTTTAAGAATGAATTGGAGCATAAAAAAAATAGAAATATTTCCTTAGACATCAGTGGTTGGGAGTTTGAACTATATCGGACATGTATTCAACTTGATATCAGTTTTGATATTGGAAAGTTGGCCGATATGAAAGTAACCTAGAATGAACCACTGGAAAGCTGCAAAGAAAGGACCCATGGTACTTGCAAGGCACCAATCTAGAACATGCTTACATAAAAGAGATCCAATTAGTTAAAGGTCATTAGATATTCAGATTCAGATTATGTCGGATGCGTTGATGGTAAAAAAAAAATCAACGTTTGACTATTGTTCCTATTAATTGAGGAAACAATAAAAGGAAAGTGGAAAGCAGTCTGTCATTGCTACTTCCACTATTAAGGCTGAATTGTGACATGCTTTGAGGTCACAGTTCATGAATAGTGGCTGTGAAAATTTATCTCAGGCCTTTGGATTATCGACATTAATTATAGTCAAGTCGCTGAGAGTTTATGGTGATTATTCCGCAGTTGTCTTCTTTTGAAAGGATGACAAGTATATTAATGGTGCTAAGCACATTAATTTAAACTAATTGTCTATTAAAGAAGAAGTTCATAAACATAGAGTTTCACTGGAGCACATAAGAAAGGATATAATGATAGCGGATCCGCAAACTAAAGCTTTACCACCCAAGGCGTCCAATGGCCATTTAAGAACGCATGGGTATTATAGATAAAGCCTTGCTACTATACTTATGGAATGCTCATTAAATATTTGGCACCTAGGAATTCACTTAAAGTTTGTTTCTGATTTAGTAAATAAGTTATCATTAAAGGATGTGTATACACTTAAGGTCTAAAGATAACATATGGTAAAGTTTTGAGAATAAAAGTTCTTCTCATGCAAGGATAATGTAAAGTTAGAATTGGTTTGTGATACATGGAATGAACTATGCCGACTAAATGACATACAACCGCCATGATTCGATCATTTCTAATTTTAATAAAGATCAAGTGAACTTGATATAAAAGCGCACATTAATGATATTAGACCATTAAGGTGACACAAAGGTCAAGTGGGAGAATGTAAGAATATTTTATATTATTATTTGACCTATGTGTCTATTGGTTCAATATAAAGATTAAGTTCATATTACAAATTTAGATTCTAATATTAAAGACGGCACCGTGATGGATTGGTTTCGATTAAAGACATTAGAATCTGGGTGTATTGATATACCCCTTCCTTTACCTTAATTTATGAATGTACTTCATCCTATGATCATAAAGATATAATATACATTTATGTATTTATATAGTTAGTGGTGGTTATGAGTGAATGGTTGTGTTGGTTTATGACACCCATTCTATTAATATAAATAAGAGTAATGTTTCTCATTATTTGATGATGACAAAAACTCTCTAAAAACCACATAATAGAAAAGATCTCAAATGAAAGTTTTGAAAGATTTAAATTCTTCTTCATCAAAGAATCACTAAAGGAAAAAGGTTTAAAGGAGGAGAAGTCAATCTACAAAATCTTCAATGGATCAAAGGTTAGTATGTTTCTTTCTTCTCTCTAAAAAGTTATTAGGGTTGAATTAAATATAAATCTAGATTTTGGTCTTGGGTAGATTTCATAATTGAAATCATAAAAGATAATCTTACAATCAACACATGAACAACATTGTCTTCTCAGCAAGAAGCTTCAAGTCATTCACAGCTGCCATAATACATCACAAAACTCATAGAACTTGATGCAAAGAACATTGCAGAGTGCAGGGGCGGATGGATTCACAGGGGTACGGGGGCACGTGCCCCCTACTACTTTTTTTTTTTTGCCTTCTACTACTTAAAAAAAAAATTTATATGTATAACTAAATATAATTAGGCACATTACTATATTATATGTTTCTTTTGTAGCCCAATCAAAAATTAAAAGAAAATAAATAAGAAAATTAAAGTTGACCTAATTATTACCTAGGTCTTTTTCATTGTCTTCTTCCTAATTACATAATAACAAACGACGCAGACAAAAAAAATTGTGCCTAACAAGTTCAAGAGAAAAACTATAAGGTAAAACTAAAAGAAAATTTACGTCTACGTCTGAAAATTCTGAAGATGATTTTGTTGAAAAAGAATTATTTGACAAAGTAACAAATGGAGTAGTAGTGAAAAGATTCCAAAGTATGGAATCTCGTAGGATAAATTTGTAAGTATTTTTTTTAGTTATAATTTTTTTATTTAAATAAGTTAGTTATTAAAGGATTTTGTGCTCCCATTTAATAATAGTTCTAGACCCGCCACTGGCAGAGTGAAAAAACTATTAAGAAGGTTGAAGATGATGATCTTAAATCATAATGATAATTCACCAAAGAGAAAATAGATTACCGAGAGAGAGAGAAACAAGAAGAGGATGAGACAACGCATAAATTCATAGAGTAAACGAGATCACACTACGACCTAGTCCCGACTCTCTTTCTCTATGTGTTGGACAATAAAGATCAAAACTTTAATGAGGAAAGTGAGAGATAACTCACAAACAAAAGTCTCGCAAATTCGAATCTGATGAAGTTCGTCATGCTCCGAGTCGCGTTCACGATTGCAACTTAGATAATTCTTCTATCAATTTTCTGGAAGCTCCTTACAGTCGTCTTCTTGCACTCTGGGTTACCATAATTAAAGTATCATGTTTCACTATCTCATACGATCTCTCTGTAATTGAGAAAAAAACGTAGAACATTAGTTTTTTTTTAAAAAAATTATTTATTTGTTTTCAAGTATCTTCGAATTTCAAATAACATCTATGTAGATGTTATTTTAAGGGATCTGTTTATAACTAAAAATGAACATCAAGTCTTCTAAAATCCATTTAACAAAAAACTCTTTCTAAATATTGTTTACAGTTGAATAATAGGGAATTTGATATAAGAATATTAATTGAATAACAGGAGATTACAAGTGAGTTTTAATGATTTTGGACAAATCTCATATTAAATAATGGTGAATTTGAAATGAGTTTTTAAAAGAGAAAATGGTTCAAATGACACTAAATCAAGTTTATCTTCCCAAACTAGCACCTAAAACCTAAAGTCACAAAAATATTTTTTCTTCCCAATGGCTTTATATTAAAAGAAAAAAAATACAAATTCTGAAATGAAATTTGACTTGGCCCGAAAACCATAGTTCGTCGCTCATCACTGTCGTCCCCGGAATCCATCGTTGTCGACTTTGTACGAAATCATGTCTTCTCCGACATCCATCGCTCGTCGCTAATCGTCGTCTCACTCATCACCGTAGTCGTCGTAATCCATTACCGAATCCATCACCGTTCTCGCCTGAATCCATCGTCGTAGACTTGGTAGGAAAATCCATCACGTCGTCTCAAAAATCCATTGCGTTGTCTTTCTTCCTCAACTCCAAAATTCGTGTTATCAAAGGTACCTCATAGGAATTGATAAAATTTATGAAACAGTGATGAATTGATGAAAAGATGATTAATTTTGTGTTATTAAATGTGATTGATGAAGGAAACGATGATAAATTTTACTTTCTTAGACTATTTAGGATAAGTTTTTGGTATTTTTATAGGTTTCCAAAGATGGTTGCAGTATATTGTGTTTGTGGAGAGTGAATTTCAAAAGAAACTTTTCATTGGGAATTTAATGTGGATAAGAACATGACTGCATCTTTTATTCAGTTATCAGATAATTTTCAGTATGAAGATTTGTTGAAGATGATTTCTGAAGATTTCAATATACAAGATAAATATGTATCTTTGAGCTATGGAATTTCATTGAAGTTAAAATGAATTGTTGAAGAAGTTCCCCATATTGCTATAGGAAACAATCGCCAATTAAGAACCTTTTATGAGCAATGTCAAAGAATTTGAAGGAACATGTCGCTTGTGCGTAAATGTTTTTTTTTTTTTTAAATATCAACTAATGACTCTTGATGATAGATTTTCCTAAAGGGTCCTAAATGTGTATTAATCGTTACAAAACATCTCAATTTTGCAGGTTTTTCATGATCCATCTAGCTTAAACCAACAAAGTATTGATACTTGTGCTTCTTCAGTCCTCATAAATGGTCCTCCTAATTTATCTCCTGGTCATAATTTGAATGGAGAACAACATGTACATTGTTTCACATCTCTTGTTGTTTTTGATTTTCTTCTTTCTTACATTTTTCAGGATAGGTTTCCTAAATATGTATTAATCCTTCCAAAACATATCGAGTTTTGCAGGGTTTTCGTAATTTATCTAGTTTAAACCAGGAAACTACTGATAGATGTGCTCTTTCAGTTTTCTTGAATGGCATTTGAAATTTATCTTCTCGTCATTATGTGCATGGAGAACAACATGTAGATATTTTCACATATCTTTTTGTGTTTTTTGTTTTTTATTTTTGTATGATTTTCTTCTTTCTTATACTGTTTAGACCATCTCCAATGTATTTTGCTATTTTCACCTCTAAAATAGGGGAACTCTATAATAGAGGTGAGATATGCTCCAATGGATTCCCCTAAAATAGCAATCTCTAAAATATAGAGTAAAAAATAGAGGAATGCTATTTCTTCTTCTATAAATAGAGGAAAAAATAGAGATCTCTATTATAGAGGAAGAAATAGAGGTGGGTTGGAGCAATTTCACCTCTAAATGCTATTATAGAGGTGAAAATAGCAATGGGTTGGAGATGCTCTCAGGATAGCTTTCCTAAATACGTATTAATCCTTTAAAAAACATGTCGACTTTTTCAGATTCTTCCTAATGAATGTGTATCTGGAATTTCGTTGAGAGTTATTACTGATTTTAGTCTTGTTCATATAGGGCTTTCACCAATTGTTGGAGAAGCTAGTGATATTAAGGTGAATAGTTATTTAAAAGTAAGGATGAGCTAATGTTGAGTATGAAAAATAGGCTTTAGAATGGAAATTTGAATACAAGATCGTCTCCTCTAACACATCAAGAGTCATATTGCGGTGTGTTGGTGACAATTTCTCATGGAGAATGTGTGCAACGAAGTTGATATTCAGGCTTGGCGATGTAATGCATTTTAATGTTTACCAAGTTGATCAATGTGAGTTTGAGGTAATAGAAGACAC
>CAJHQQ010001971.1:0-76616 GCA_905132885.1 Moricandia moricandioides
TATCAATAACTTCTTTTTAGTCTTTCCTGTTTAGCTTAATAATATTTCAATTTAATTTTATATTTTACCAAATTTATATTATTATATATAAAAAACTAGTTTTATTTTATATGAATATATAGCCATAATTTATTTTTTTCTTCATTAATATATGCAGGTATCTTGAAGTAAATCAGAATCTGATGTCTAGAATATTTTAGTTATATGTTATTTAAGAATCTTGTTATAATTTAATAATTAACTTTATTTAAAAAAATTGCCATAAATCAAAAGTTTTATTATTAAAATTGTACATGACATAAGATGCAAGTTATGTCATTTTTTAGTTGTGTATAAATGTAATAATTATATATAAGTAATTTTGAAAAAAAATGTTTCTTAATAATATTTAAAGAATTATTCTAAAATTATTTTATATTAGAAAAAATACATTGGAGATACTCCAACCTTTTTTCCTCACTTAATGGCTATAAAATCGAGTGGTTTCTAATGAATACACTGAAAGACTTATCTCATGTGATAACCATTGGAAACTAGATCTCTGTTTTAGCTCTAATTTTTCCCTAAACTAAGATTAAGATTTTGGATAAAATCGACCAATGTAATATTATATAAAACAGTTTTTAAAATAAAATCAGCATCTTCATTTTTCAAAATCTGAAAGACAAACTAGAAAAGAAACAAAATTGTTTGCAATGAGAGCAACACAAACTCACCTAAGGTCTTTCTCTTTTGTCCAAGAAAAGCATTACATAAGAAACAACTTTATTTTGAGAATTTCTCCAGATCATGTATATAGGTCAGATTCAATCCAAGCATCCTTTCTAGAAGAGTACTTCTCCAGATCTTTGTTCACACTCCCAACATCCAAACTTGGGACAATGTTCTTCATAACAGCACCAACAAAACTTAACACATCAGGACCAAACTCAAGCCATGAGACCAACAATGTTCCTCTGATGTTCTTTAGCTGACACCAGCTCAAAAGTGAAGCACTAAGACCATCAATAACACTCCCTGATGGGAAGTAATCAAGATTCACACGAGATGTTGCTGCTTTCTTCTCAGATGAAGTCTCGAGTTTTTAGCAGCTAGTGTCTTGTCTGGAGAGTCTGTCTCTGAAGTTACGGCTCTCAATAGAATCCAAAATTATAACCCGCTCAGGGATAATGTCTTAACCAATGATAAATATTACATTCAAAGTTTCCTAGACTATTGTTACATTTATTTCTTTACTTTTCCTCAGACATGTTTTATATATTTTTATTAAAAAGTTGTTGTGTGGAAGCAAATAATTAATCCTAAATGGTAAACCATTAAAGTGATTATTTATATTTAGGTATATGATTTAAGGGCTTGAAATAAAAATTTCTTGACAAAAAGGGGTGAAAGATACTAAATGCATGATTGAATTCAAAAATAATAAAATCTAATTTAAATACATTTCCATAAGTATTTTTAAAATAATAAAATCTAATCTGACTACAATTTTCATAATTTGGTAACATATTTATGAATCTGTGTCATGTCACATAGTACCCTACTACTATAAAAGAACCTTAATAATCTATGACATTATCAACACTTGTAGAAATGAATAACAAGACAAGCTTCATTCTTCTCCTCTCTCTCGTCCTCTTCCCACTCTACGCATCTAAGGCGGCGATTACCGGTGGCTGGAGTCCAATCAAGGACATTAAGGATCCACATGTCGTAGAGATTGGTGAGTTTGCTGTCTCCGAGTATGACAAGCAAAGCAAATCAAAACTCAAATTCGTAGAGGTTGTTAGCGGCGAGTCTCAAGTTGTTTCCGGCATGAATTACCGGCTTATTGTGGTGGCTAATGAAGTCGGCAATGGTGAGAATAAGAAGTACAAAGCGGTTGTCTGGGAGAAGGTGTGGTTGAAAACTATGAATCTCACGTCTTTTGAGCCTGCCATGTAATAGTTGTTTCTTCTTGAATTTTATGTAATCCATATGAAATCTGATAAAAACAATAAAAGGTTAAATATATAAAATGAATTAATGTTAATTTTTGTATTATCTTGATTTAAAATTAATGTTTAGTGGGGGTAAATGGTATTAAAATTGAAGGACTGTTGACACATCCGTTAATTATGCTAGGTAAACTTGGTAATTCAATACGACCACGGTCTTTTTTTGGTCCAACTTTAGAGAAAACAAAAATCTTCTTTTCTTTTGTTAAAATCATATAGAAAGATCTTCTCAAAAAGTAAAGAGAAACTCAAATCTATAGATCAATCAATTTCTAGAACAAAGATTTGGACAAAATTAGGAAGCTAAATGTCCAACAATAATAAAAGCTATTACACAAAAAAAAATGTATTACAATATCGATTGTCTCAAAAGCTTAGAAACCAAATAATTGCTCATCCATAAAAAACGTTTAGTGGTAATACAAAGAGGAGTAACAAAACTGTATAAGCTAATAAATTATTTTTTCAAAGGGATCAGTGAAAAAACCATTAACTTAGGAAATTATATGCCGTGCAAACAGTTATGTGATCAAGTTTCTTTGACTCTAAAACTCATTTGAAAAAGTAAGAAGCAATCGAAAGTTTTCAGTTTGCACTGACAGCCTATTTGTTCCAGAAACAGAAAAGAAGTATGGCTCAGAATTGCCAAACCAAATCTAAGGCTATTTGACCCAAAAAAAGAATAATCATATTATTTACTAGATGTTTTTATGCATCGTATGCAAAAATATTTTTTTTTGATGTGAATTTCGTAATGGTATTAAAAATTAAAATTTATTAAATTTTAACCTTTCTGGTTGAAAATCATAAAATTATTGATAATTTTTTTTTTCATTTTTTTGTTTAGCTTAACAATGCTTTAATTTAAATTTTGGTTTTACTAAATTTATTTGATGATACATACCCAATTTAGTTTTATTTTATATAAAATATGATCATAATTTAAAAAAATTCTTCATTAATTTATGCATGTGTCTTGTAGTGAATCAAAATATGTTATCTAAAAAATTCAGTTATATTTTATTTAAGAATCTTGTTATAATTTATAATTTAATAATTAAATTTATTTAGAAGTTTTGCTATAAATTAAAATTATACGTCTCATAATAAGATGCAAGTTATGTCATTTTTTTCTTGAGAATGAATGTATTCAATGCAATATTGACATATAGCCATTTTGAAAAAAAAATATCTTTATAATATTTAAAGAATTATTATAAAACTATTTTATTTTAGAAAAATATTGGAGAGGCTCCAAGTTTTTTTACTTACTTAGAGCACTTTTACTGGTAGAAATCTCCTAAAGTTCTTACAAAATTAAAAATAAATGTTTTTATTTAATAAAATCACTCTAAAATCAATTGGCCATTATCATCATAACAATTGGTAAAAGAATTCCTAAAATGTCAGAGAAAATTTCTCTACACCGAACCGCTTCTCCTTCTCTCTCTTATTTATCTCTACTTTTATTTTTTTAATATCAAGATACTCTATTAACTGTCACCGTTGGAAATGTTTTTAATGGCTTGGTTTTAATGAACACCTATGAAGACCTATCTCATGTGATAACCATTGGAAACTAATCTCTGTTTTAGCTCTACCTTTTCCAAAACCAAGATTAAGATTTTGGATAAAATCGACCAATGTACGATTATATAAAAGAGTGTTAAGATAAAATCACATTTTCATTTTTTACAAAATCTAAAAAGACAAACTAGAAAAGAAACAAAATTGTTTGCAATGAGAGCAACACAAATCACCTAAGGTCTTTCTCTTTTGTCCAAGAAAAGCATTACATAAGAAACAACTTTATTTTGAGAACTTCTCCAGATCATGTATATAGGTCAGATTCAATCCAAGCATCCTTTCTAGAAGAGTACTTCTCCAGATCTTTGTTCACACTCCCAACATCCAAACTTGGGACAATGTTCTTCATAACAGCACCAACAAAACTTAACACAGCAGGACCAAACTCAGGCCATGAGACCAACAATGTTCCTCTGATGTTCTTTAGCTGACACAAGCTCAAAAGTGAAGCACTAAGACCGTCAATAACACTCCCTGATGGGAAGTAATCAAGATTCACACGAGATGTTGCTGCTTTCTTCTCAGATGAAGTCTCGAGTTTTTAGCAGCTAGTGTCTTGTCTGGAGAGTCTGTCTCTGAAGTTACGGCTCTCAATAGAATCCAAAATTATAACCCGCTCAGGGATAATGTCTTAACCAATGATAAATATTACATTCAAAGTTTCCTAGACTATTGTTACATTTATTTCTTTACTTTTCCTCAGACATTTTTTATATATTTTCATTAAAAAGTTGTTGTGTGGAAGCAAATAATTAATCCTAAATGGTAAAAAATTAAAGTGATTATTTATATTTAGGTATATGATTTAAGGGATTGAAATAAAAATTTCTTGACAAAAAGGGGTGAAAGATACTAAATGCATGATTGAATTCAAAAATAATAAAATCTAATTTAAATACATTTCCATAAGTATTTTTAAAATAATAAAATCTAATCTGACTAAATTTTCATAATTTGGTAACATATTTATGAATCTGTGTCATGTCACATAGTACCCTACTACTATAAAAGAACCTTAATAATCTATGACATTATCGACACTTGTAGAAATGAATAACAAGACAAGCTTCATTCTTCTCCTCTCTCTCGTCCTCTTCCCACTCTACGCATCTAAGGCGGCGATTACCGGTGGCTGGAGTCCAATCAAGGACATTAAGGATCCACATGTCGTAGAGATTGGTGAGTTTGCTGTCTCCGAGTATGACAAGCAAAGCAAATCAAAACTCAATTTCGTAGAGGTTATTAGCGGCGAGTCTCAAGTTGTTTCCGGCATGAATTACCGGCTTATTGTGGTGGCTAATGAAGTCGGCAATGGTGAGAATAAGAAGTACAAAGCGGTTGTCTGGGAGAAGGCGTGGTTGAAAACTATGAAGCTCACGTCTTTTGAGCCTGCCATGTAATAGTTGTTTTTTCTTGAATTTTATGTAATCCATATGAAATCTGATAAAAACAATAAAAGGTTAAATATATAAAATGAATTAATGTTAATTTTTGTATTATATATCTTGATTTAAAATTAATGTTTAGTGCGGGTAAATGGTATTTAAATTGAAGGACTGTTGACAAATCCGTTAATTATGCTAGGTAAACTTGGTAATTCAATACGGCCACGGTCTTTTTTTGGTCCAACTTTAGAGAAAACAAAAATCTTCTTTTTCTTTGTTAAAAATCATATAGAAAAATCTTCTCAAAAAGTAAAGAGAAACTCAAATCTATAGATCAATCAATTTCTAGAACAAAGATTTGGAAAAAAATAGGAAGCTAAATGTCCAACAATAATAAAAGCTATTACACAAAAAAAAATGTATTACAATATCGATTGTCTCAAAAGCTTAGAAACCAAATAATTGCTCATCCATAAAAAAACGTTTAGTGGTAATACAAAGAGGAGTAACAAAACTGTATAAGCTAATAAATTATTTTTTCAAAGGGATCAGTGAAAAAAAACATTAACTTAGGAAATTATATGCCGTGCAAACAGTTATGTGATCAAGTTTCTTTGAGTCTAAAACTCATTTGAAAAAGTAAGAAGCAATCGAAAGTTTTCACTTTGCACTGACAGCCTAATTGTTCCAGAAACAGAAAAGAAGTATGGCTCAGAATTGCCAAACCAAATCTAAGGCTATTTGACCCAAAAAAAGAATAATCCTATTATTTACTAGATGTTTTTATGCATCGTATGCAAAAATATTTTTTTTGATAATCGAAATGACATTAAAAATTAAATTTTATTAAATTTTAACCTTTCTGGTTGAAAATCATAAAATTATTAATAAAATTCATTTTTTTCATTTTGTTTAGCTTAACAATGCTTTAATTTAAATTTTGGTTTTACTAAATTTTGTTTGATGATACATAACCAATTTAGAGAGATGGTTGTCAAACAAGTTTGAAAGGTGTATTGTTATCATTGTTTAAACTAAGATAAACTACATTCAAACTAAACAAGGGAAAAGGACGAACTAAAGGCATCTCCAATGGTTCATCTTATTTTTTTCCTTCAAAATGAATTTACATTTTGCTCCAATGATTTCCTTCATTTTTCTTCTCAAAAATAATTATTTCAGATATATTATGTTACTACCACTTATTATATAATTCTAAAATAATTTATAGTATTTATAAAACTTACAAATTTTATCTAAATAAAATTATATTTTAATTAAATATTCATTATGTACATAAGTTTAATTTCTTAAAAGATACAAGGGTTTATATAAACTTATAATTATATTATGAAAGTATTAATAATTTTTTTAAAAAATAAAAATATTAAATTTTTAGATATAAAACAAAATTATAGAAAAGCTTAAAGATTAATTTATAAATAAAAAGCTTAACACAAAATGATGCACCATTGGAAAAGGTTTTCCCTAATTCTCTTTCAAAATGATGCATTATTAGAGATGGTCTAAACTAAACCTGAATTACTACTTACGACAAAGATAGTTGAACTGAGCCATTGTTTTGTTTCTAATTTCCATCTCTTTTGGTGATATTTTGTTCTACCGAATTTAAAGTGTAAATTATTTTTTCTAATGATTCAAAATAACGTTTGATATAAATTATTGACAAATCTATATTTTCAATAAGGGGAGTTTTGACGGGATTTCTACAAATGTTATGTCTAATAATTATGAATTTGTTCGGAATTTTATAAATAGGGGATTTGGACAAAAAAACTAAAAGAAAACTCCTATTCCAGTAAACCCCCAAACTATTTTGCAAATAATAAATTTCTAACTTTTTTGCTATCTAGCAAACTAAATATTTTCCGTAAAGTGATAAAAATTACCAATTAAAATTTAGGAAAAGACAAATAGCCGAATATCATCGTCTTATTTATTTGGTCGTTTCACAAGTTCTAGAAAGCTCCCGGAGTGTAACGCATTATAATACACTTTTAATAGTCATGAAAACGATCTATGCTTCGATATTATTGGCAGGCACTAACACTAAAGCCTCCACGATTTTTTGTCTTCTTGTGTTCCCTTTGATAAAAAAAATTCTTTTATTTTTTTTAGCTCAAGAAATTCTTTCATTTTCAAACTTAACCCATCAACCATATGTTTCTATAAAGCCATGCACAAGTTTATAATATCTAACTGAAAAATATTATGGGTTTCGGACCTGAGAAGGATTATGAGCTTCGGTCGCAGACTTTCTAGTATTAAAAAAAATAAAAAATGTTGGACAATGTAATGGGTAAGAACTTGACAAAATTCTTTCGTGGCCAATAAAAAAGTCACTGGTGGTATATAGACACATAGAATATTGTTGTACAATTCATTTTGTTGCGTAGCAAATTTAATTACTTTTTAGAATAATTTTAACATTGACCAACGTTTTTGGATAGAAGGATCATGATGTCTACTGTGGCTAGGTCCAAACCGATTCGTAAATACTATTCTTATATTTTATATAACAATTTCCTGTTGAGAATTCGACGAAATCCTAACATGTGGTTCCAAGGAAGAGATCGTTCTATGTGGTAAATATTGCTCAGCTATAGCATTAGTGTAAGAAGAATAAAAAAAATAAGTATGTGAACTTGTGGTTGAAAATATATGCAGTTTATAAACAAAGACTATCATTAACCATATGTGTGTTGAAGTAGGTCAAAAGTTTTTTTTAAAAAGAATAGAAAGTAGGTCAAAAGTTATTAGAAAATAATAATACAATGTTTTTTTTTAACGAAAGGCTTACATAATAATACAATGTTCAAGTTTTACATAATAGTAATGCGCCAGGTGAAATTCAAGATAACACTCTTGGTGGACTTGTCACACTCGGAGTGATGCTTTAAACTGGATGAAAAAAGTTTCGAAAAGAAAGTGGATCAAAGCTATAAGAAAATAAATAATCTAATGATTAGGTATTTGATTAAATTGCAAAAAAAAAAATAAAAGACGAAGAAGGGCCACCACTTTTATAGCAATATTTTGTTTTCTTTCTTGTTTGCCATATAGTATGTTTTAATGATGTTTAGTGCAAGTGTATATATGCGGCGAATAATCTCTAAAAATGTGTTAATATATGTCGTCATAATTGATCAACATTTTATGACACTACTTCTTGTCAACTTTTTATTTAAGAGCATGTGCATCGGAAGATTCTTATTGAGGTTGATAAAAAATATATATACTAGAATAACAAAAAAATAACATTCACGTCTCTTAAATAAGCATTATAGGAATCGTATCTTATGCTTAACTGTCATATGTCAATTTTTGATTGGTTTACTTTTTTTAACATTAATAAATTTTAATTACAAAATTATACATGGTTAAATTATTATTACTTTTGCAATTAGAACCTGCTTTTTAGATGTACACCGTTGAAGCTGCATGACATGACGGCAATATTAGTGTAAAAAAACTAGATTGCAAAGTTACAACGCCATTGTGTCTTTCATTTGTTCATTTCATTTTCAGAAATCTCGAAAGTATTGATCTCAGAATATAAATATTCAAACATCATTTGGATACCGCTGAATATAAAAAGTTTTTATACGTAAGATAAAAATAGATTCTAATTTTGTTACGTGGTGACAATAATTTATAATAGTGGGAAAATGACAATATTTACAGAGCAGTCGTCAGGTGAAATTAATTAACCGAAAAGTCACATAACAGTGTAGATCTTTTGATTTTTGCTATTACAATTTTTTTTAAATGAAATTGAGGATTAAATCAATCAAAATCCGGATTCTGCAGAACTGAGTAAATTTACATGTTACCAATCAGATATGTAATAGCCGTGTCCATGTTTATATTAAATTATATATAATAGAAAAAAGACAGATTGGGTCAAGAACTAAGTTAGATTATTTAACTTCTATATATATACTAATACTATGATAACATTATGATATATAATATGATCGTTACCAACCTTACATTCGAGAATCAACAACCAAAACCAAATATGATAACACAAAGCCCAAATCTCTGCCCCTCCGATTTAATTTGAAGAACTCCTAAACTTCTTCAAACTCTCTTACAAAACTGTTGTCCTTGTTGGCTTTTAGTTCAGATACAAGCCTTCGAAGATCAGAAACTTCTTCTTTGAGTTTGGAGTTCTCTTTCAATACGTTATCTTGAGTATCTGATACGCGGACCAGCTTATCAATAAGACAGTTGTTCTCGTTGCGAAGCCTTATCACCTGAGACCAGAGTTCATCAAGATGTCTCTGCTTCCTCATCCTAGATCTCCTTGCGGATTCTCTGTTTGATAGCATTCTCCTTTGTTTCCTCTCGTTGAGTGCCATGATGCTCTGATGATGATGGTCTTCGTCAGAAGTTGAGTTGTTGCTCATCATGAGATCTTGACCGTTGGATGATGAGGAATAGTTGTTGTTGATGATGAGATCGTTAAGGTAGTTTAATGAAGAGGAAGAGGTTGGAGATGAGGGCATGTTTATCATGTTAAATTCCGCCGGGATTAAGTTCTCCGGCGATAGATATTGATAATAACCGGTGACTTCTGTTCGAATCATTGTTTGGATTTGGTTTATAAGAGTGAGAGATGATTATGAAAAGAGTTTGTATTATTGGTATGTGTTGGAAGAAATTAGTTTGAAGTAAGAGGAGGAAGTGGGAGGGTTTTATAATGTTTGAGAGTTAGAATAAGAACGAATCATGGAGAGGTGGGTCCATCTGGATTATAGTGTGTATGTATGTAGAGCATATTATATATATAAAGATAAATGAAAGTAAAATATTATAATTAATTATTTTGTAAATATTTATATTTGCATGCATGAGCACAAAAATCACCTAAGTAAAATAAAATAAAAAAATCATTTCAAGTATGAGTCGAAATAAAATCCTCCAATACCCTTCATGAACCAACGATTCTCTATTAGAGGACATATCAGATCGCCAGTCCTAGCCGAAGCAAGCATTAATGCACTCCTCCAAGCCATGCAACAAGCCAGGAACTAGGGTTCTGGTCGTAAATAGTATAGGTTATAACATATTGTTATGGAATATACTAGTTTTATATAGGAAAAAAAATGATAAATCATTGGCCTTTAATTATAAAAGGATTATAAAGTTAAAGTTTTCTCTAACAAAAAGAGAGACTTAGCTTTTGACCAATAGGTCGGATAAGTTTGAGCACCAAGTACATACGATCCATTTATGCACCTACATGACATTTTTATATAAAATACTGAAACCAAATAAAAACTCAGTAATTAATTCTTGTAATTAATAATTCATTGAAATGTTTATATGTTCGTCGTTTAACTGAATATAATATGGAGAAGTATTTTCAACGTAAGTAATAAAAAGGTTTCTATAGCTTTTTGCAATATGTATGACAATTCGACAATTCTTTCAATTTTCTTTTTAAGATATTAAATTGACCGCCAGGATGAATAGTAGATTATAGCCTTGATATGGGAATTTTAGAAAGATGTATCTGACCATCAATAACAATAAGATTCTTATCGAATGTGTGTGATAAATAGCATATGTCAAATCTATTATTCTTTCATTCATTGTTAACAATGTTTGGGAATCTAAGAAAAACAATATTATTTAGATGCTTTTGTATGACACTTTGAGATACACATGTTCATAGACATACACAAAATATACGTATCTACTTTACTACAAAACTTATGAATTGGTAGTGGATAACATATGAAAAAGGGTTGGGACTTGGGAGGACTACTCCATCAGATTTAACCTCTTGTGTTGATTTATTGGCGAAGAAAATTTAAAATAACAATATGAAACGCGAAAATTTTGATAATTGACTCGTGAAATTTGTAGTGAGTGGGTCCAAACATTTTCTAGTGACCACTCGTGGCCAATGCACCAAAATACCAATTCGCCGATACACACTCAATTGTTTACATGCTCTATTCATATTCTTGTATATCACTCCACACTTAATATAATCATCTAATTAAATGAAGGAAAAAAGAAAAATATATATACAAAAGTATCGAACGAAGATGATCAATGCCACGGTTTGTAACCGAAGTACTTGAGAACCACATTTATATTACCGGTAAAAAGTTGGTTATGCCTAAATCAATATCAGCATACGGTCCAAAAAGGCTCCACAACTAAATATAACAAATAAACATTTAAAGTATATATAATTTGTTTCCAAAAATATATAATAATCTGAAAATATTGGAACATTATTTCTAAATGATGCGGAAATGCTATTTCAGACGATTTAATTTATGTAAGAATCTGCTAAAACAACTGGCGCACTTGCAAGTTGCATTGACTTGAGAAGACTTGAAGAAAATTACTTTAAATCCTGATTAAGTGATTAGATTCCGACCAGTAAGAACAATTATTGTAGGATCACCACATATAGCAAGTACATTTCTAGACCATTTAATTAGATGCAACAACAAAAACATTTATAGTGTGTATACATAATGTGATATCCCTCGTAGATAATATATACAAGCATTTTTTTTTATTAACACTTATTGATATGATGTACAAACAAAATATATGCAAGGATTTAGTTTTTTTTTATAAAGTAAAAATAAAAATTACTGATGAGAAGAATCGATGAAATAAAGTATTGGATTTTCAAAAATTATAACTTTTTAAGTCTATAAAATCACACTAAGTCGTTGAGCATGCTAGCTTCATTGGAAATTCCGATAGCAAGCAGAAAAAAAAAATTCTATCTGCACTTTATTTAAAGTCGATGCTTCACCTATTTAGCTTCAACTATATATTTAAGAAGCTTAAAGAAGAAGTGTGTATGCAACAATTTGATATATTGATGCATTATGACCCAATATCTCCACTTTCACACCTTTAGAACACTTGCACATATTTATTTATGGAGAATACCATAAAATAGATCTAAAAATATTTTTGTCACTAAATAGTTTTTAAAGAAAAATTGACTAAAATAAACTTTATTACATGGTGTAAATATATATTTATATTTCTTAAGTTAATTAATATAGATATAGAGTTTATAGTTATAGGTGAGGTTTTAGAAATGAGGTCTAAAATTAAAAAAAAATATGTTATTTTTTTAAAAAAAAAGATCTATTTTAATTATTTTTTTCTTTGAAATCTATTTTGTGATAAAATTTTCAAAAAATCTATTTGAGAAATTTGCCATTTATTTATTCACATGTTTCCATTTTCTCTTTCATGATCTCTATTAGTTATTTAATATGAGGACGATGCTCTCTAATACACAATTATATAACTGCATACTATGCTATAGGTTTTATTCTAATAATCGAATTCAAAATCATTTTCACATAAAAGTTTCATTGGCTATTATATATATATATATATATATATATATATATATTAGTATAAAGAATCAAATTAGGGTAGTGATCCACTCACCCTTCCGAAACTAATTAAGTAATTACTCGTTAATCCTATCTTATAAGATTACGTAAGCCACTGTCTAATCCCTTGCTATATATATTGTGGATACGTATCGACCCGACCGAATAAAACATACAGATTTAGGAATAAATTTCTGAATTTTAGTTAGATGGCACATTGATTAGATCATATAATTGCACGATTAAATTATTATTAACGATGAAAAGGTGAGGATAAGAACTTAAGAAGTGTTTCCTAATCCTAGTATATTTATCTCGAGTTGCTTTCTCCTATTCTATAACCATAAGAGGTGCAATAATCCATCCGTATTCATAAAATAATCTTAAAGGCATCGTACCTCTTTCATTAAATAATTAATCTTACCTAATTAAAAAGACGTAAAGATGCAGTTTATTCCAAACAATTGTGTTAAACCACAAAATAACGACATCAAAAAGTTCATTAATGATAAATTAAACAAATCAGGAGACGATTAGCATTTAATTATATTCACGATTAAGGAGAGCCACATGAACCGATAACAAAAGCAAAGAAAATAGTAGATGTTATATACTAATCAAAAATATATCATTGGCACTTTTGAACCTAACTTCTGCGAAATGGCGTCAGCAATGTCAACTTCAAAAAATCTTCATTTTCCGGATTTGAGTCTCTAATTGATGCTAATCCATTTTATTAAAAACACTGTTTTAAATTTTTGTACACATATAAATCCTAATAGTCTTACGAGAACACTGAACTATAATTATCATAAACTTGTTATTAAGGAACAAATGCTTATTTAATCAATATAGCAGATATTTGGTGTATATATATATATTTTTCGATTTTTCAGATTCAATTTTATGCAGTCAAAATGCATTGTTTCTTGGAAAAGAAAATGATATTTTACATGCAATATGTAATTTGTATTCGACTTTATGATGATATTTAATAGAGCAATTTTTTTTCTTTTTACCTATATCTAGAATAATCCATTTATATTCCTTTTTATCACTAGGCAAATCAAGTTCCACTAGGTAAATCCGATCGAGAAGAAATCATCTCTTGGAAAATATTATGCCTTAAGGTCAATCATGCCTCCCCATTTTTTGATGAGCACAAACATATTCATTCATATTATTATGTGCGGACATATGCCTACATATCTTGACAAATATATAAAATCTCAAATCCATCTATATAAAGAAATAACTTTATAATGTTCTTTTCAAACGGAAGAAAAAAAAACACTTTTACAATGTTCTTGAGACATGTGATCTAATTCTAGACAAATCTCTTGTTTAATCAATCAAATACATGGCTGTTCCTTTGTTATATGTGGTTATAGATTTTCCTTAGGCTGGTAGGAATCAATCTCCGCCACAAAAGGAAATAGGATATATGCCTATTTTTAACGTATTGATGTTTTAAACGTATTAAAAGTGAACATATTAATCTGATTCTCATTCCCTCAAAATCACGTCTCCCTTTGTTGTAGTAACAGTAGTGATTCCATACTATATATGTTATAACTTATAAGTACCATAAAGACAAAACTATGTATCTAATTAAAAGTATGAAAAATGCAAGGAATTTTTGTTTTTGTTTTTTTTATTGATATGTTCATAA
Organism: Moricandia moricandioides; assembly: GCA_905132885.1. Lineage (NCBI taxonomy): Eukaryota > Viridiplantae > Streptophyta > Magnoliopsida > Brassicales > Brassicaceae > Moricandia > Moricandia moricandioides. The sequence goes on from CAJHQQ010001971.1 coordinate 14,057, forward strand.
AACATAAAAGTAGTTAGGTATTCACATTGCTACCTGACTACATAATTTAACATGTGTATTATTAATTCAGAAACATATAAGTGAATCTTCTCATTATTTTAATACATGCTCTGAATTTTAATATACATGTCCATCAATTTATCTCATTTATTATTGCTGAATTAAAATGGTTCATGTAAATAGATGATATTTTATATTTAAAAATAAAATAAAAAGAACTTAACCAGAAAAGCATCTTACATCCGAAAATGATGAGGAAAATAGAATGAAATTGGAAAATATTTTATTTTGAACGAGTGAAACACGTCAACAGAGACAGACGCCGTTTCTCGTGACCACCAAGACTAGGCCTAGTGAAAAATATTCGATACTTTCTTTTAGGTTTGGGCGTTCAGATACTCATTCAAGTTTAAGTTGGATATTTAAAATTTTTAGGTATTTCGATATAGAAGTCTAGAACATATTCAGATATCCTAACATATTAGATCTGGTTCGAGTATTTTTAGTTTGGATATGGTTATTTTGAATGAGTTTGGATATCTAAGATTTTAAAAGAAAAAAAAACTTTCATCACTCAAGTTTTTTATACTTAAAATTTTACAACTAAATTATTTATTTTTAAATTTTAATAGGTTAAACCATTAAGTTTTGAAAAAAAATTAAATAAAAATTAATTTAATTATTATTTTGAGAATTTGAATACAACTTTTGTTAGTGAATAAAACAAGAAGCTGAACATGCATTTCAAATTTTTAAGTGAATAACAAATCACTTGTGAGCAACTATATGTATATTATTATATAATTGTAAACCATGTACTCCAATAATAATATTTTAAATAAAATGAGAGAACTTTTGCGGATTATGATATCTAATCTTTCCTAACTTAGTATTTATTTGAGTATTTTACTACTTCAGTTTAGATTTTAGTTCAAATTTTCCGAATCGAATTTAAATTTGGATACTAGGTAAAATGCCCACTTTTAATTTCGCTTATGTCAAAATTTTGTTATACTTCTTTCACCATATTAAAATAGATGATGTTATAAAAAAAATTGATGTTTCAAATTAGATGAAATGTAACTTTTAACTTTAAAAAAAAGTTGTATAACCAATAATATATTATACATTTTGTAACTTGTTAGTAGTTTTTAATATTCTATTCACATTTTATAGATTAAAAGTCAAGTTTCTTATTCTATGCATTATTCTAAAACTTCACGTATTATGCATTATCCTAAAATTTCACGTATTTAAAACCAGAATGAATATAATTTATAAGACACATTTAAATATATTATTTTATATGATTAATTAATAATAAAAAAATCAACCATTGCATTATATTGAAGTCTCAACGGAGAAGAGCTCACACAATGGCGGCGATCGGGTTAAATTATTTTGAGTTTTTTGAGACATGTGTTTTCGATCTGATTAATCCCCTTGTTCAAATTATTTAAATAAAGGGCTTTTCACTAGGCCCATGATACTCGTATCCCCAAACACAAAGAAAACAATCCTAGTGGAAAGCAATAGCATTTTGTGTCAAAAATTCACTATAGTAAACAAGAAAGAGACGTTTGGAATCAATCTTGCCACGGATCACTCTCTGCCCTAACTTCAGATGGTTCAATTACTTCTGCTTCTCCATCTTTTGTGTCATCTCCTTCATCCACAGTCTTGCTTCCTTCTTCTGCAACCTCTTCTTCCACTCGTCCCCATCTTCCTCCAACCGCCATAGCCATCATCTCATAAATCTTGTTCCCCAGCTCAGCAGGGCTATCAGGCTGCTCAGCAGACACAGTCAAAAGTGAGGAAAACAATCAAAAACACTACTTAGAAAACAAGAAAGCCAAGAACATTTTTAGATTTCTTACAGTGAATCCACTTGAGATTATAGCAGTGTCATATAAGAGATCAACCACTCTTGTTGCTTCACTGCTCTCAGGTGCATTCTTACAAGCAGCCTTCACAAAATATGCAACAACCCCAACAAGAAAACCAATAAGCTTTTCTTTAAGATAGCTCAAGTGACAAGAGATTCAGAGAGGAGATGACACGCTTACATTCAAGTCTTTGATGATAGGATGATCTGGATTGATCTCTAGTATTCTCCTACCTCTCATGAACTCCAAGCTTGAAGTGTCTCCAAGCGCTTGTGCTTTCATTAACCTTTTTCACCATAATCAAACCAGTTTAGGTTTCATTCGGTTTCAATAAGCTTCTTCTTCTATTAGAGCTGCTAAAAGTACTAACCTTTCCATATTAGCTGACCAACCAAACTTGCCTGAGACAAGCACGCAAGGAGAAGAGCTCAAACGATTTGAGACTTGGACTTTGGCAACTTTATCACCAAGCTGCTGCTTTATCCAATCACAAAGAAGATTGAATTCTTGTTTAGCTTCCCTTTCCTTTACTTCATCTTCATCACCTGCAAAAAGTGGCACTGTTAGAAAGAAAGACTTCACACTCATTGCAGCGAGAACTGTTGACAATACGTACCAAGCTCCAAATCTTCTTTGCTGATATCAACAAACTTCTTTTCTTTATAGGTTTGTAAGTTCTGAATCGCAACTTCATCGATTGGCTCAACTAAGTACAGAACCTATACCATTCATGGCAAAGAAAAACAAAACAGAATCAAGAACCAATGCATATTCAAGTTTATAAGTTGGAAACTAATCTTGAATCATATACCTCAATATCTTTTTGAATTAGTTTCTCCAAGAAAGGAGCAGACTTGGCACTTTTGAGACTGTCAGTGGCAAGGTAGTAGATAGCCTTTTGGTTCTCACCCATATTCTCGATATATTCGTCCAAGCTCGTAAGTTCCTCTTCATTCTTGGAAGAGTAGAATCTAAGCAACGGTGTAATACGCTTGTGGTTACCAGTGTCTTCAATACAACCTAGTTTAATGAATTTACCAAAGTTCTCCCAGAACTTCTTGTAATCCTGAAGACATTTGTACCAACAAAATGAATATCTTGGGAGGGTCTTGAAATGAGCTTAAGAGAACAAAATGGGTTTAGAGAAGACACGTACCTCTTTGTTTTCACTCTCGGAGATTTCTTGAATCATGTCGAAAGTCTTCCTAATGAGCCTCTTTCTCATGATTCTTACCTGAATGTTATTACAGAGATGAGTATGATTGAATTAGAGATTTGTATCACTAACTGTGCCATCACTTACGATTCTGCTTTCTTGGAGAATTTCACGTGAAACGTTAAGTGGAAGATCGTTTGAGTCAACCACACCCTTCACAAAGCTCAAGTATCTCGGGAACTACAAACAGACCGTGAAACATGTTAAAACAAGAAAATGGAACCAGGGATGAAAGACAATATGGTTCTATGTTTTAGAACAATTTATAGAATATGAAGATAGACTGACCAGCTCTCCATCAAAGTCATCAGAGATAAACACACGCTTCACGTGGAGACGAATGTTCTTTGTTTTCGGGTTTGTAACGTCCTCATTGTTAAGTGGTCCCATCCCAGGGATGTATAGAATGCTCCTGAACTCAACCTCACCCTTTCGAGAAACAGTAAAATTACAAACGATAAGCATCAAGTAAATGAATGAAACGGCTATATGCATAACAAGAAGTCTAAGCACCTCTGTTGTGAAGTGTGTGTGAGCGAGTGGATCCAAGAACTCATTGAAAGCCTTCTTGTAAAACTCGTTGTACTCCTCTTTTTCAACTTCTTTAGGACTGCGCATCTATTGGACGCAACAAATAAACTAAGTGAGTACATCAAACATCATAAAGGATGAAGAAAACGACATTGAAAGCTCTCAGCACCCATAAAGGTTTTGTTTCATTGGCTAGTTCCCAATCCCAATACTTCTCAGTTTTAGTAGTCTTCTTCGTCTTCTTTGGCTCACCCTTGAAGCAAACAAGTCACAACCCCATGTCAGTCAACAGGAGAAGTGTTCGGTTTCAGACAAAAAATTAAAAACCATAAGACTTTACCTCTTTCTCTTCTTCTCCTTCCTTAGATGGTTCTTCCTCTTCAACCTACCACAAATTGCAGAGATTCAAACAAACTTATGAATGACAATACACTATTTCTAATTGCAATAACAGGCAAAGATGCTATCCTTACCTCTATAGTCCTTGATTTCTCCTGCCATGTATAGATGGGAAACCCAACAAACTGAGAGTAGTTCTTAACAAGGTTCTTTATTCTTGTAGACTCCGCAAACTCGTATTTATCATCCTCCTGCAGCCAGGAATAAGCAGCCAAATAAACTATAAGAAAAAATGATTGAATATAGAAATAAACATACCCTTAGATACAGAGTTATTTGCGTTCCACGGCGTAGAAAGTTCTCAGGGTCTGTTTCTTCTCTGATCACATATGAGCTACTGTCAGCTACAGATTCCCAAACATACTGCTTGTCAGATTTTGGACTCTTGGTGGACACAACAACCTGAAAGCAGAGACAACTATAAGTCCACTTTCATAGATAAAGAGTAACTAGAATTCAAAGACACTAGAGGACTTACCTTTTCAGCAACTAAGAAAGCAGAGTAGAACCCAACACCAAACTGTCCTATCAAACTGTTGTCAGCACCAAGGTCCTTGTTCTCCTGAATAAATAGAAAGATATTTAAACAAATGAATCTAAACATCAAGATTGGTTTGGTAGAAACTAATTTTAAGAGGAGAAAGTAAAAACCTTCAGAGCCTTCAAGAACTTCGAAGTACCACTCTGAGCGATAGTTCCAAGACAGTCTATAAGCTCTTCCTTTGTCATTCCAATTCCACTATCACTGCAAATTCACATCAAATCTCTTTAAGTAATCATTTTAAAAATTGTTAAAAAAAAAGAATAAGTAATTATCATTACGTTATGGTGATAGTGCCGTTATCAGGATCAGGCTTGATCCGAATCTCAAGCTCACCACCATCTCCAAGCAAAGCAGGCTCAGTCACACTCAAGAACCTCAGCTTATCCAAAGCATCACTTGCATTACTGAACATAAAACAAACAAACTCAAATCAATTCTTCACACAAAAACACATACAAATCAAATCGATTAGTAACACAAACATCTTAACATTCTCACCTTACAAGCTCCCTGAGAAACACCTCCTTGTGACTGTACAAGCTATGAACAATCAAATCCAACAATCTGCTAACCTGCGAACGAAAGGCTCAAACTTTCACCAAATAGAGAAGTACCCATGATTTAAAAATCGAAACTTTCTTGTGAGAAAACCCAACCTCGGCTTGGTACTCGAACTTCTCACCGGACCCTTCCTCAGTCGTCTCCTTCTCCGCCACGGCGGCGTCGCACTTCACGGCGAAGCGACTGCACCTCTTCTCGAGGTTCCAGCTACATGAAACTCCGGTTCTCAAACCGCCGCAGCGAGGCAGAAACGCGGTTGTCAGATGAGAGAGACGGGTCGGAGTGATTGGAACTGAAGTCAAAGGAGTCGTGTAGAGGCTTCGACTCAAAGCAGGAGCCATTTCGATTACAGAGAAGGTCTTATCTCTAGGGAGAAGCAGTTGTGTAGTTGAAGAAATGAGAAAACCCTAATCGAGGTTTAAGGAGAGTGAGGAGAGGTTTCTAGAAGAAGGTGCAAAGAGAGCTTCTTTGGGATTGTGAGGTCTACGAATCTTACTTTATCCGTTTGTTTCACACGCGCTCAAGGTGCGAGTGTATGATTACTTGGAAAGTTTGTATAAAAGCCTATTGGGCTCTGTATAGAGAAGCCTTTACGGCCCGTACAAAGGTTAAAAGGGAATGTGTGACCAGAAGATTGTGGTTCGCATTACAATGTGAAGAAACTGGGCCTCAATGGTTTTCAATCGAATAGATCGACTTGACTCATCGAGAGCCACCTTCTCTGTTCATACAAACAAATTGTTAGAAAATAATCTATTTTTATAAAAAAAAATCTATTTTGTTTATTCTCAAAGAGCAACTCCAATAAAATTTTCTAGCTTCCGAATTTTTAAAATACAATTTTAGATTGTGTTTTCCGTAAAATTTAGAACTTTAAAATTGAAAAATAATATAAAAATATATATATGTATATATGTATTTTGAAAATTTTGGAGCTAGAACCTCCTACTTTAAGAAACAATATATAAAGAAACATGACCTTTCGTTGTAAATTCTTTTGTTTATTCGCTAAGGCTGCGACAATCGACAGGTAACTAACCAAAATAAAAAGATAATATAAAAAAGCTATTTATGAAAGTTAAAGGAAAGGAATTAACATTCCAACATAAATGATTTTCCGAATAAATGTTGTTTTTTTCTTGAAATAATATGGAAAGGAATGAAATATATTTTACATTATTCATTTTGACTGGTGAATGTTTTGAAGAATGTAAATGAATTCAGCATTTGTATTTATGAAGATTTATTCCATAAAACTGCGTTACAGTTACACCCTAAAAATTTGCAGTAATTATTGAAGAGAAAAATATGCAAGGAGGTTTTATTATAATTTTGTTTACCGCTATATCTCTCTCTGTATATATATAGTTATATGTAAGTAACACTCGACGACGTAAGAGAAACACAAGTAATTTTAACTAAGTGGTATTGGCTTAGTGGTAAGTGATTTTGGTTGGAGCTTCTGTTCAATTCTTTTTGGCCAACTATGAACGTGTTAATTGGCAAAAAAATCCAGATTTCTATAAGATTTGTGGTGATTAGTCATGGTTATAAAAAAAAATCATACTTTAAAGATCATGAAAAAGTTAGTCATGGTTATAAAAAAAAATCATACTTTAAAGATCATGAAAAAGTTAATGACTGGTGATCTTTGCGTGTTGTTATCTATTGTAGGTAAATAAGCCATTAAATTTTCATACCCTAACGGTGGTGTTCACCAACAAAAGTAAATGTGAGATATGATTCAAGGAGATAGATAACCATGAAATAAGCTTAGAGGGAACAAATAAATAGAAGTGAAAGCCTGTACGTTTAGTCTTTAACCAGCATATATAAGATATTCCAACCTAACTTATACAGTGACGGTCACTTCCTAAATGTATGCTATTTTCAGAATTACCATGTCCCATAACTTTCAATCATAAAGATGCATGCATGATAATGGAATTAAGGTTTTTTATTTGTTTAGAAAACAAAATAATTCGACTGTTCAACAACATAGCGTTTGTTTCAAGACCAACTAATCACAATTCTGTTTTAAAACAATTAAAAACTGCTACCTATTTACGAATATTCTCGATAGATATATGCATGACTTTATAATATAAATAGGAAATATGCTTGTTTTGTGCTTGATTTTCTTTTGTAGTTTCGTTAGTGGCTTAATTAATCGTTATGGAAACCCTTATTTCGAAATTTTAAAGCGGTTGTATGTATAATATATGAGTGAATTTTTTGCTAATATATAAAACGGAATAATCAGAAAAAGAGTGTTGATTTTTTGGAGCGATTTGGTCAAAAATGAATACACGTACATTGCACCACCTAGGTGAGTGCATGGAGAAATTGATTTAAAAAAAAAAAAAAGATGTAATCACACTGAATCTCACACAACCTGACAAACTTTCTCTCCTGGAAACACCCAATCGCGTACATAAAATTCGCCAGCTGAGTAGGATGAAATGGATCAAAGAAAATATGTGAATCTGGCACCTTACACGCTACCGAACCTGGCCTGCAGCTTGTGTATAAGGCTCCATCATAAACGTTAGGGCAACATGGGCTCGTCGAGTCAATGAGATTCGAGCTAGCTTGATTGCTAGAAGGTCCTCTAAGTCCCAACATGAAGTTGAAGTAATCAGAGTACAAGAAGGTAGTGTTGGATAACTTTTCCTTCAAATGACTCAGGCCTTTTCTTAGCCTGGCGTTGAAAATGGAAATCGCTAGGTTTAAACCATCGTTGCAGCTTCCTCGTGGCACGGTATTAGCTACAACGTTTGGGTAACATCCTAGTGGCTTAAGGTTGTTGATGAAGAACTTCCTTGCTCCTAATCTTTGCAATCTCTGCACACACACACAAAAAATCAAAATCTTTAGTAGAATGCACCTAAATTAATTAATCATGTAAAAATAGCCGAAAGCATACTAATTAATCCTTAAAATTTGAAGTATTTATTAGTAATGAGCATATATATTACCCAAGGACCCTTTGCCCAAGCCATGTGGGACATTTGATAGGCCTTCTCGAAATGTGGGTGCGAAACGGTTCAATGAAACAACCTAAACCCAATATTTTTATGAAGAAAACCATATGAACTATGAACTCTGATATCATATTAGTAATGAGTTTAACTCACACTCAAAAACTAACTCTAGTGAAAGATTGTCACATACTATATATATTGCCTAAGGACTCTTTGTCCAAGGCATATGGAACATTTAATAGTATTCAATCAAGTTTTGGTTTAGGCTCGTTAATGTAGTTGCCAATGTAAATAAAACTAAAAGTTTATCAAAGATCAGTTTGATAGTTTTAATTTTAGTTTAATTTTTATTAAACTACATCTTCAGCATTTAAAGGATATGCTATATTGATTTAGTTTTTGTCTAAATTTTGAAAATAAAAATTTTAACTGTATTTCAGTTTTAAGATTAGTTATATGTTTGGTTCATAAACAATATAACTCTTGATTAATGCAGTGGTCAAGGAAAAAAATGGTGGGAACCTAAAAAATATTTTACCTGAATTTGTATCAAATAATCATGAAGAAGCTTGTTTGCGAATTCATTTGGATCGGTTGTCTTATTAAAGAAGAAAACGTAATCGTTAATTCCTATCGCGGTCATGAACAACGATTCAGCCAAGTGTTTACTGAGCTCTGACTTTTTCTTAAACTTTTTCTTCAGATTCTTGTCGATGGTTTCTTTGAATAGATCGATTTGGACACTCAATGAGAGACATTTTCCCTTTTTTCATAGAAAGAATCAAATAAAACTCATTAGAATATTTTTTTCTCCTAAACTTCTAAGAGCCTAAGGTCATCTTGTAGGATACTGAAACTTACCAATCGCTTTCCTGTGTCTGGAAAAATCCCACAGCCAGCAGAAGCATAGTTAATACCAGTTGAGATATTGTTCTTTTGTTCTTCTGATAATCCCATGTAAGCGGGCGCCAAAGGAAGGCCATAATAAATAGCTGAAGAAAACATAACAAGACAATTAGACAAATGTTTAATCTCAATATTTAAATGTTCCCAACTAGTTTTTGTTTACTTATTTTGTAGTAGAACAAAAAAAAACATATTCATTTTTCAAATCCCTATTTAAAATAATTGAACTTTCTTAATTTTCACTATTTTCTTTTGTTATTTAAATTATAATTTCCACAAAATTTCTAGTCATATATACTTTTGGATCCGATTATCAAAAAGCAAAAAAAAATACTATTGAATATTATGTTATTTGCGTAATTCACTACACGACCTATAAACATTTAAAACATGCAACTATGAGAGACATACATGCAACGTTTGCATGTTCTTACCAATGTAATCAGCAATAGTTTTGCCATTGCTAAAACGGCCGGTAGGTTTGCCTCCTTCAAAGTCAGAACCATAAGGTGCAAAATTCGATTTGACAGATGTGTTAAGATTATTATTGTTGCCTGAATCAACCAATGAATCTCCTATAACATACAAAGCCTGAAACTTCCCTCCAAAGAGCACAGCTTCTTTTTTTAGTGGCTGCGAGATAATGGTGGAAACATTGAGAAGACAGAAGAGGAAGAGCCAAAGAAGGCATGACTTTAGAGAAGAAGGCAACTCCATTTCTTTCTTCTTCTTTTTTTCTTGATTAGAGAAATAAAGAAGAAGAAATGAAATGAATCTTGCAAATTGGAAACCTCAAAGATGGGAGGTTATATATAAGCTGTTTTGCAAGCATCATACAGTTTTCAAACTAAAAACGAATGGTAAAACTAAAAACTATCATTAACTATTGTTAACCAAGCTTATAAACTAAAGCTTTATCGACCACTTAAAAAATAACTAAGCCTGTGTATAGAAACTAAAATTCATTATGTTTTTTTGTTTTTTTCATTATTTTTCTTTTTAGGTAACTCTATCCTTAATTAGGCTTGAATTTACATGTATTTCTCTATTTGTAGTTTTGAATGTTTACTAAATAAGATTACTTTACATTATATTTCCATGTTATTTTTTATTATATCATTGGTCTAAACGCTATATAATCAATCATAAAATTTATTATACGTTATCTATTTTATTTAATTAAAATTTTGAAAACGTGGTTAGACCAGTTGAACCAATTTAACCGTTGATTCTGTTATACTATCGAGTCAGGAGTCTTTAAAAACATTGATAAATAAATAAAATAAACAAAGGACAATTTAAGCAGGATATATAAACATAGTTAACTCTATTGCTAAAGTAAACTCGAGTCAGTATATAACAGTAATTTCTGTATGAAATATATATAAATATTTTTTTTTTTTACATCCATTGTCCGAACAAATTGTACTCTCTTTACTTCACAGCCCATTTACACAACAAGAAACCATACTAAGCCATGTTTGAGAACTGGTCGATAAAATTCAAGGCTGGTCTTTGCGTGCTAGCTATACAATTGTTAACGCAGTTGTGTTAACACAGGTTAGCCATTAAACATTTACCCTAATGGTATAGAAGTTAACAATCAGGGGCTAATGTGATTCATCAACTATACACATTAACATCCCACACACTTCCAGCTATGTTTTTAACTTTAATGAATCCTAATAGATTATATAAGAAATTCATGAATGTTGCACCAAATGGGTTAGTAAGACAGTGACAAAACCTTCTTCCGCGAATCTGAAGAATAAAATCATTATTAGACAAAGTCTTCAAGCAACAAAGTAGAACCAAATTAAGTAGTACAGATCATTAGATGGATAAAAATGATGAATCATTCATAGTATCGGTATCAGTAAGTTGTTACAAGAATAATATATAACAAAGGATAAGGAGATGGTGATGGAACAAGGGAGAAAACTGAGTAGAAGTTAAAGCGGAAAAGCCAACATCTTGTAAAGGAGATGCACAGAGAAATTGCAGCTATTTATAACATTAAATTAGAAGGGTTATGGTATAATACGTATCGACTAATATAGGTACATCATAATTTTTATAGGTAGATTTAATTTACTCTAAAATTGTTTAATGATTTGGAATTCATCTTTTCAATTTTTAAAATTACTAGTAACATTTTGTTACCATTATAAAGAATAGCATCTAACTCTTAGCATTTATAACCTCTATTAAACATAATGAATTTTTTGTTAATATAAAATACCCCAAACTCGGTTATATGATAGAAATATAATGGCCAACTTGATTAGTATGACTACAATAATGAGAACAGAGAAACGAATGATATGTAGTAATGTAAAGCAAATGGTTGAATTTTTTGTTAAATGCATTATCACGTAGACTGCTTTATAACCAATTTACTAGCTAAACTGCGTTACGTTATTCAACCGAAGCAGTATATATCAGTGATGTACCATAGAAAAACTCTTTTGCTTTGCTGCAGTGAACCTACGACTATATGATATAAATATACACTTACTTTTTTTGCCAATCTCATATTTAGTTAAAGATTCTTTAGTCGCGTAACTGTTGAGTCTTGAGTCATATGGGCTAAATACTTGATGGATGTAGCGTGAGGAATAAGACAAACAAATGCATGGTCACTGAGTTATCATCATTTTGTCCTCTTAGTCCTATTATTTATTAATTCATCCACATCTAATCATACAACAAACCAAGACCAAGTTGTATGATAAATCATATCCACAGATAACAACAAACAAAGCATAAAATATCTATCATTTTTTCCTTTATTGTTAGGACAAACGTTAACCTTACTCATTTAAAACAGTTTCCATCGCTTTATATATGAAACGTCATTACAAAACATTCAGGAGTTTATTACACACAAGACACAGGAAATCGCATGTGATGAGATATAAATGGTAAAACAATCAATGTAAAATATCTCATAGTTAGTCGAATTATTTTATATATGATAATTACCGATTATTAGTAGTGAATTTGATTTTGTTTTGAATGATATATACTTTTTACCATTAATTACCAACTAGTTTCTTTTGTTTTGCATTGAACAAGTTTAATATCCTCTTAAGGTTGATCGGTCTTACACTTGTTAACTAATAGAAGGACAAAGAGTCTTTTAAAAGAAACTTGAAGGGTAAAGAAAAGAGATAAATAATGATGAGAAAGGAACTGCAATACATTCAAAAGGGTTTGTTCAAATATTAAAACTCTGTATGCTGCCAAAGACAAACGAGGTTTAGAAAACTAATATATGAAAATTTACAAAAATAAGATGAGCAGTCAATTAAAAGGTAGAAAAAAGAAGATTCTCAAAGGCCAGAGACATGAAAAAGTGTTTAGAATTTTGGTATAAAAAAAGTGGTTTCACATCTGTGCCGAAAACCCAAGTATTGTAAATAAGCTACTCCAAGACGAATTGAACTCAAGTGGTAATAGTATACCACTGGACTAACTCTATGTTGGTCACTAAAAAAAGGTTTGTTAAATGCAAAACTAATTGGAAGCAAATCCTACATACATAAAACATGGTGAATTGATAAAATAAACTCATTTTAGTATAGAAAGTTAGAAACCGATCATGTGAAATTTATTGTAAGCGAAACAAGCCCCCATCGAAAATATTTAAGATATGATTATATACACAGTAGTGTCAAATGTTCTCGCAATGCTGATCAAATCTGGTAACTGAGATCATAGAAATATATGTATCCACTTTATTATTATGTACTAATAACCTTGGTTTGTTTTTTTCCTTGTAATTTAAATTCAATATTATGTACAACATAATAGAACATTTAGTTTCAAAAATAATAATAATAGAACCTTTACAAAACTATCAAAAGAATAGCATCATAGAAATAAAACTTGGAGAACTTTATGAACATGTAAAAATTGTTTATTCATATTGCCTTCTTGGTTTAGTACATATAGAATAAGTACCACGTAAGAAAATGGAATGTTACGTTAACTTGATGTTGTCTTGTCGAAAGGAAAAAATATAAAAATGATAAACCCTACCCATAACTTTGGTCCCACTTTTCAAATTCATCGTTTTTGTTGCGTCTAAAGTTGGTATGATTCTTTGAACTTTACACAAACATTGGACATGACCTGATGGGATAAATGGATAATGCAGAAAATGGGTCGATGATGATGATGCCCACTTCGCTTTCTGTGCAGCTGTCTTCGTACCAAACCATTCCTTTGGGACCATATCACGCTTACGCTTTAACCACTTTCTCTTGTCTCTCTAACATTCATAATCAAACCTAATAGATTGGGCTACAACTTAGGATATCTTTGGTGGTTAGGCCGTATAAAATAACTAAAACACCATCACACGATTGTTTTGCGTTTTATGTTATAATATTTCCTTAAATCATCATATATAGGCAGAGCCGGCTCTTGGGCCAAGCCAAGGAAGCAGTCGTTTCCGATCTTTTTATTATAAACATATTTTTAGCCATAATTTTTTAAATTTTTTCTTTAGTCTAGTGGTAAAATCTAAAAGTTATATTGTTTCTTCGTCTAACCAGGGTTCGAAACCCATAAAAATAACTATTTTTTTAATTTGCTTGTAGCCATAGATTTCTTAGGGCCGGCTCTGTATATAGGGAACGCAAACGAAACAAACTATCGAGTTTAACAAATGCAGCCGTAATTGGAAAAGGGATCATAAAAATGTGAAGCTGAGACTTATCTTAGCACACACAAAATATGTGAAACGGACGTGCATGTGGCGTGTTTTATCTCGTCATATTACAAAATTAAAAACATATAATAATTTGATCTATCATGTTACAAAAATAAAAATTGATCTATCTAGTGTCCATTTAAAACGAAAAATAGTTTGCGAATGCTAAAAATATAGTTAAACTTCACTATCTATAATACTTTAAGCAAAAAAACAACATCACTGTTGTGAAACTCGAGTCTGATAGAGGTTAATCTCGCCTAGAACTAGGATAGAAAGAGAGAGAAGTAGGCGGCTAGGGTTTATAGATTGTGTGTAAGACTTATTCTTATTGCTTTCTTGTGTTAATGAATAAGTACAAGGGGGATACATATATATACTAAGGGATGGCCGACTTGCCCACACTTATAACCAATGTGGGACAAGTTAACAAGGCCTAAATGTCGGCTGGACTAAGTCCTAAATGGGCTGGCCCATCAGTGTAACATATGGGCCGATTGGTCTAAGTGTAGACCAAGTAGATAAGCCCACTTATGTGCATTCCCGAAACGTCTGTTTCATAACACTCCCCCTGAATGCCATAACCGTGTAGAGCTTGCAATGCGTTTGGTATACTGCCTCGTTAAAACCTCTCTATGGTAAACCCAAAACCCAATGTGGTAAAAAGGGAAGCCATAGACAGGAAAAAGAGTACAGCCGCATTACTCCCCCTGAAGTGAACATCACTGAAGGCTCTTCAGTCTTCTGGCCTCGTGGACCACCTTCTGTGAGTAGGGGTTGGTTGGAGTGAACCGGATGTGAACATGCCTAGACCGCATTTGTATTCCTTGATACTTTGACTTCCTTTCATACGTGCTGATCCATAGCTTCAGAAGTCATCTTTCATGCGTGTCCATTCGCCATTCTTAGGATGCCTTTATGCTCCTTCTTAATAGATGTCATCCCAAGTGATCATCTCGTCTTGCATTCATGATTCTCGGACGAATCATCATATTGACCAGCTGAATCACTATCGGTGGTTGAACTGCTATCGACCAGACCGTTGGTGGTCGAGTTGTTATCGCCCTGGACCATTATCAGCCATATGGCTTAGGCCATCGATCAGATCATTCCTTTGGACCAGGAGTGATTAACATTCTTCTGGACGATATGACTTTGTCTGCTACATGGATGCCCAAAATTTTCGGATGACTAAATGTCATATGCGGCCTTGATGAAGTTATAATGCTTCCATGAATAGAATCATAACCTGTTCATAATCAAAACAAAATTGTATCTGCAAAACCAATTTTCCCTTCTTTGGGTTGGTTAGTATGGTTAGTGTAAACAAACTTTAAACCTTTCGTTCCATGTAAATAAATAACGAAGTATAAGTTTACTACTACCATTACCTTTCTTCATCATCAGCTATATTGCATAGATGTATGCATGCTGATGGACTATGGTTATGATCAATATATCCATTTGGAACAATGGTTAACTATTTGGCACCTATAGCCAGTGATCATAGCATTCGTGGTTAGATCATGTATTTCATGACCTTCTTTTCTTATCCACGACCATAGTTATAGATTCCTTTACCTTTATGGTCTTAATGACCTTGTGGTCAGTCATAACTATTTCTCGACCATTCTGCCACATAATGGGCAGTTCATCGACCATAAACTTCTTGGTCGGATGGTCCTTATGATCAGCTATTTGGTCGGCTATATTGCCACAACCGTATGATCAACCATTCTGGTTTCCTGATCTTAATACTATGATCATATGGTCTGTTCATAAGGTTTCCTCGGCCACATATTTAGATTAGCTCGCAGGTACCTTGTATAAGTTTACTACAGCCATATGGTCGACCATTTGGTCGACATGATTCTGTTTCTCGACCGCGGCCCTTATGGCCATCATGGTCGGAATAAAGTGATTCCATTCAGCCTTCGACCTTACTGGTCTTTATACGAACGTTTGGTTCGGTTCAGGTCCCTAGACCATGGCTGTATAGCTTAACCCATCGATCATGGCTGTATGTTCAGCCATCCTTATCTCGATGGTCTCGACCGCAGTGTTCATAGACTGCTATGGTCGATGGAATCATTCTTTATGACTGTTTCATATTTCTTTCAATATGTTTTAGTTTAGGAACAACCATAAGACCATATAGACCAGGATCTGAGGATCCAAATATTATGATCATAACTTGTCTAAGGATCAAAATCGATAACTTGTATCGTTTTGGAATTCATCAACTTTCTTTCAAGTTGGTTTGTGAGCACAAGGAATTTCATTCTTATAATGAATACATGAACTGATAATGATGGTTCTCGTGGAACTCATTCATTAATTATCATATCCAGCTGCAGCTGTATCAGTTCTTAGATGGCTAAGGAACAAAGCCGTTTATAGTACCTTTAGTACTTTTATCCAGTGATTAATGTACAGCTTACTACATGTCATTTCTTATAGACATCTTATCGTAGTAGCGTCCACCACAGATCTTATTTCTGTTATTATATGTTCCTTGGTCTCTGTGAGTAACCTTGTGTAAACAGCTATGTTTAAAATGCTGTGGATAGGGAAAACATGCACGCCTTAGACCACGTGACCATGTCCATCCTTCTCACGGTTTTATCCTACTCACAAGACCCCATTCACTGGTTCGATGACGTTTTATGGCCAATACGTCCATCGCTTCAATAGGTTCTTTTAACCTAGAAGATCCCACGCATCACATGCGGGTAGATTGATCCTCGGATATCCCACTCAAGTGCTATCTTTTATGCGCAGTCTTATATAGTTGGTATCGATACCTTTTCTGCGTTCCATTGTGGTCCAGACATGTCATAGTAGATTGCAATCTTATTACCTCCAATACTCTGGTGTTTTGGCGTCCCAAATCACCTTAAGTACCATGGATTTTGGCGTCCCAAATTCCATTGTGTGGTATCTTGTATTGTGGTCGACCATATCTATGTCTGGAGTGGTTTCCAATTTTATGACCTCAGGAAATGCACCATTTCATTTCCTCCCGGTTCTATGGAACACATTCGTCTATCTTGTATAGACATCATAGCAACTTGATTGTGTCTCTACAAGGACAACTTCTTATATGGTGCCGGCTGGTAGTACTTTAGGGTTAATGCGTCTGGCATTTAGTTTTATTAATTCTGGACGTCTTATCTTTATTTGTCCGAGGATCTTGCCAAGACATTTTCTTTACCAGCTTATAACTTTCTCTTTCAATGTTGGATGGTCGGATTACTGAGGCAATCCGTGAACCTGGCCACTTAGTTTGATCACCCATATTTGGCTCGAAGTTCTTTGTAGGAGAAAGTTGTATTCTCATCCAACATATATTCTCATCCTCAATCCTCTGCGGAGGTTCCATCTTAAGTAGCACATATGTCTGTGGTGGAATACTCAGATTTCCTTAAGATGGTATATCTGGTTTATGACCCTTAACCCGAGATGAGAATATCTATGCTCACTTATATGGCCTGATGCATATCATTTTTCACATGTATATTTATGATGTCCTTAGGCTTGACGTGGATGATGTACCACCGAGAGTTTCAAAACTCTTAGCCACTTATAGCATAGGACACGAGATTCTTAGTATGTTTATGGACTACGGGATTTGTCCTCACTCCCCCTCATGAACATACTTGTAATTTCGTGATGCTTAGGACGAATAAAGCCTGATGAGTTTCCATGTGTATACATGTTTACACAACGTGAGACTGGATAACTCTTTGTGCCTTTATATTGATTGCATCAAGTTTGGACTCGGATGGCTAATCCGGTCATGCCATTAAGTGTAATATCGTGTGGTACACCAAACTGGTTACCACGGCTCTTTGGCTCGTATCATTCTGATTCTTAGCATAGTATAGATCAGAGTATATAGGTATAGTCATTGACCACTTTCTTATAAGGCTTATAATCTGAAACTGATGTTTCCTTTTGCCCATTGGTTTAATGTGGAAACCATATATACTGAGGTATATATCTCAATGGGTCTTATGGGTGAATGCCTTTTGTGGTCTTATAATATTGACTATCCTTACACCAAAACATCACTTTATTCTACTTGGTTTATCATTTCAGTATATCTGAAGTTTCATGATCCATAGGATCGTCTTTGCCTTGATCAGTCTCGTGATCTGTAGGATCATATCTATCGTGATCATAGTCACCCTCATCATCCTGATACATCATATTAGCCTCGGCATTCTTGCCTTTTAAACTCTCTTGATAGAGACGAACCAGATGCTTAGGGGTACGGCAAGCCTTTGCCTAATGGTTATCCATTCCGCATCTGTGGCAAGCCGAGGACTTAGGATTCTAAATCCTTGAAGATATCCCAGAACTTTTGCCTTTGCCATATCCATGAGTGGACTGGTTTGGACGATCATAAGGGGTAGGACGCCCTATGTTATGGCTACCACGTCCACGTCCTCGCGTTTGACTTACGCGGCCGCGTCCTCTTCCATATGAGGAACTGCGACCCTTTTGGTCATAACGGACATGGTTTGCCTCTGTATCATCCTTAGGCTCGGCATTATGTGCCTCTGGGATAGGCTTAGTACCTGAGGGTCTAAGCTCACTGTTCTTCAAGAGCAGCTCATTGTTTTGTTTAGCAAGCAACAGACAGTGAATGAGTTCACTATAGGTCTTAAAACCTTTCTGTCTATACTGTTGCTGGAGCAACATGTTGCTTGAGGACATTGTCTAGAATGTCTTTTCAAGGAGCTGGTATCAGTTACAAACTCGCCACATAGCCTCAATTGTGAGACTATTCGGGATAAGGCTGAGTTGTACTCGTTCACGGACTTTAAGTCCTGAATCCTAAGGTGTATCCATTTATAGGTTGCCGCTGGATGAACCAGGGTCCTTTGATGATCATATCTCATCTTGAATTCTTTCCATAGTTCATATGGATCATTCACTGTGAGACATTGAGGGGTGCAAAGTCCAAGTTGTGATGTTTGGCATTTGAACATAAGGTTCAGATTGCTTAGGTCTTATCAAACCACATCTCTTGTCCATTTAAAATCGTATTTGAAAATCGTTTGAAAACCGATTGGACAAGTATACGGTCAGGTCGTACGTACTGGTACGTTCCATCGACCCATGTGGTTCGTGGTCTGTCCGTACGTATTGGTACGGGTCATCGACCTATGTGGTTCATGGTCTATCCGTACGTACTGGTACGGGTCATCGACCATCCGCGATCTAGACGTACATGGTACGCATCATAGATCGTTACGGATCATGGTCTAGCCGTACCTGAGGGTAGGCATCATCGACCGGGTTTGACCATGGTCTATCCGCATGGTGCGGGTGATCGACCGTTCATGGTCACGGTATGACCGCGGTTCGTGGTTCGTACGGATCACTGCGGGTTCGTACTGAGTGGTACGTGATCGGTCGTATCGCGTGGTACGTACCGTCCGTCATCCGCGTTCGTGGTCCGTTCGTACCGCATGGTATGTACCATCCGCGGTTCATGCCTTGGTTCGCGGGTCGTGGTTCGTTTGGGTTTAACCGCGGGATCGTACCTAATGGTACGTGACTGGCCGTGCCTGTCTTTCGTCCGCGTTCGTGACCCGTCCGTACTGCACGGTACGTCCCATCGACCATTCGCGGTTCATGGTCTAGCATCCTCGACCATAGGTCTAGCATCATTGACCAGGGGTCTAACATTATCGACCATATAGGTCTAGTATCATTGACCAAAGTATAAAACAAACTTTTAAACTAATCTAGGGGTTTTAAGTCTAAACCTAGAAGTTTTACGAATTTGGAAAGTTTCCATTTTAGAAAGTTTCCTTTTCTGGAAAGTTTCCATTTCTGGAATATTTCCATTTCTGGAAGTTTCCATTTTTGGAAAGTTTGAGTTTTAGGTAAGTTTAGGTATTTTAAGAATATTTCCATTTTAGGAAAGTTTCCATTTCTGGAAGTTTCCATTTTTGGAAAGTTTCTAATTTAGTAAGTTCGGGTAATTTTAGGTAAGTTTCTATTTTAGGAAAGTTTCCTTTTCTGAATTAGGTTTTCCTTTTATAATTAGGTTTTCCTTTTCAGAATAGGTTTCCTTATTTGGTTTGGATTAGGTTTCCTTTTTGGGTTAGGGTTTTCCTATTTAGACTAGGTTTTCCTATTTAGATTTTCCTTTTCTATTAGGGTTTTAGGTGTTTTCGATTTGCAGCCGTCAAGCATGAATCTAGCAACCTAAAACTTATGTCTATGGCGAAAATCAAAAACCAAACCGAAGCAATCCTAGCAATAGATCTAATCAAAATCGATGAACCTCAAGATAGGTTAGATGACATACCTTGATCGATTTTCTCCTTTGGTTTCTCCTTGGGAACCTTAATCCTTGATCGATTTTCTCCTTTGGTTTCTTCTTGGGAACCTTAAGCAATCAATCAAAGACAAGATACAAGGATTAGTTTTCAGATCTATGAAAGAAACAATCTATCAAAATAAGAGAGAGAGATTCGCCGAGTTGTGGTTTCCGGATGGTGTAGGGGATGAGCCGGCTGCTTTGTGCTTCGAACTAGGACTCGAGGTTGTTGGTTCCAGAGCAGGATCGTGCTGATAACGTGTTGTGAAACTCGAGTCTGATAGAGGTTAATCTCGCCTAGAACTAGGATAGAAAGAGAGAGAAGTAGGCGGCTAGGGTTTATAGATTGTGTGTAAGACTTATTCTTATTGCTTTCTTGTGTTAATGAATAAGTACAAGGGGGATACATATATATACTAAGGGATGGCCGACTTGCCCACACTTATAACCAATGTGGGACAAGTTAACAAGGCCTAAATGTCGGCTGGACTAAGTCCTAAATGGGCTGGCCCATCAGTGTAACATATGGGCCGATTGGTCTAAGTGTAGACCAAGTAGATAAGCCCACTTATGTGCATTCCCGAAACGTCTGTTTCATAACAATCACCATCTATAATACTTTATGAAAAATAATTAAAGATATACCTAATTTTTTTTATCACAAAAATAACATTGAATGAAAAAAATAACTAAAATAAATTTTATTAAAATGTGTAAATATACACTTATACTCCTTAGGTTTTTTAATCTATACTTAGAGTTGAGAGTACATGGTGAAGTTTTGGAGGTGAGATTTAAAATTTAAAAAAATAAAAATTAATATTATTTTTTTAAAATATTTAAAATATTTTTTATTATTTCAATTTTTTTGAATCTATTTTTGTGACAAAAACTTTAAAAAAATCATTTTAAAAAATTTGTCCATACTTTATAGGTCATGGTTGAACTAATTAATGTTCTGAAATTATCTTTCTACCTGATTTTTTGTTATTCTAATTACCATTGGTTCAATTTTTTATTCATGTCATTGTTGAGGCATGGACTGAGCTGTGGATTTTAGTCGATTGACAATACATCTACTCACGAGATTGACCATAGATACATTAAATATCAAACCAAAAATTAAAACAAAACTATTCTTATATATTATTTTATTTATAAGACAAGGTCAAGCTACAAGGACATACCAGAGAAAAATAAAACATGAAAAGGTCACAAAGAAAAGAAGTAGAAACATATATTTACAAAATGTTAAAAAAAATAAACAAACCCTTTCTTCACCTTGTCGCTTGTTATAAGCCAAACCGTCCAACCGTAACTATTCTTTTACTACCATAGGACGCAAACAAGAAGTCTCCGTAGATTCTGTCTCTCGTCTCTTTAACTCACTCCCAAGCTTTATTTTTACTATATGGTTTCTCAAAACTGGCAAGAAGTGCCAAGTCTCTGTCTCTTACTCACCGTGGCCGTTTTGCGTTTTGCAAAAGCTGGTCCAAGCAACTCTTGGAACCTCTCCAAGAACATGACCCACTCCTCCTCTTTCATGTCTGCTACTTTCACAAAACTCCCACTCACTGGAACCTGTTCGTTTGCGCTTTTGTGTCCAGACGATGTGTTTTCAGATTTGCCTCTCGTTAAAGGCTTCAGGGTTGTTCCTCCCGTGTTGCTAAGATGTGTGTTCTTCATTGAAGTTGAAAGCTTTGAAAGAACTGTAGAACTTAAAAAACTGTCTTTCATTGAGATCATTGGGACAGCATTTTCAGTATTGTCCTCTTCTTCTTCTTCATCTTCTTCTTCTAGCTTCCCAAGTGAAGAATGTCCGTTTGAAAAAGGGTTTCTCGTGAAGTAATCATCGGTCTTGGAGCCGTAAACTGCTTCAAGTTCATCACAGTCTAGATCAAACTGAAACTCAGCTTCTCCTACAACATCTGACCTCGGAGAGAACACATCTCGTTCAGTGATTAATCTCTTTGCTTCAATACACACAACCTCAAGTTCACTAGGCTCCTCTTCTCCTGATCTAAACTCACGAGTCATCATCTCACCAATCTCCGCAAGACACAGCCCATAAGAAGCAGCTTCTTTAAGGAAAATAGTGCAGAGAACAAGTACCCTCAGACAAGCTTCTCTAATCATTGGAAGCTCTCTTCTAAGCATGTCACAGTCCTTCAATGGATCAAGCTTTTGTATGTACTCAAGCTCTTCATCAGAGAAAGGTAACGACGCCTGAGGCCAATGAATCCACTCAAAATAAGGATCCTCAAGAGTCTCCGGCAAGCAAAGACCATGATCAATGGGGATAAGCTCAACCTCACCAAACGTCTCCACCTTTTTCACCAAAAGGTTCCCACCATGACGGTCTGTGTTTAAGATCCTTATGTCCAGTATCCCAATCCGATGCACAGAAGCTACAGGGAAGCTTGAAGTGCCATGATCACTAGCGTCGAAATCATGAGCCACAAACTTCTGAAAAGAAGCAATTTTACTAACAAGCTTCTTCTCTCTAGCCTTATTCCCTTTCACACCATCGTTAACATTGAACACAGAGTGAGTTATCTTCACAAGAGCAGTTGGTGGGACATTAGCAAACCGGTCATAGTCAAGAAGATAAGCCGCCACTTCTCTAAACCCGGTTTCACCAACACGCACCGAGGATTTCAAACCAGGCTGTCCAAGTGCTCTCCCAACAAAGCCTTTTGGATTGTTAGGTGCAAAGGGCTCTTCATCTGTTGGCTTAACAATAGCAACGCTCTCACCCTTCTTGTTCCTGAAATAGTAAGCCCCTCCAAGACCACTATGAACAGGAAGTGGCTCAACGCGCACCTTCATGGCCTTCACAATGTCCTTCACCATTTGCTTCACAACCGAAAAACATTCTGATTGGTTCAATATCTCAATAGGACCGCTTCTATCTTTCTGCTCTAGATCTCTCCCTGTAGGGGACAGACAAGGAGTAGAGGAGCTTCTATGCATGAAGTTACGTTTCAAGAGAAGTGGAGAATCATTCCTCACAGCGCTGAGATCGTTGGTCAGCACCATATCACCATAAGTCAAAGAGCTCTCTTCAGTGGGGAAGTTAAGAGCAATCTGAAGCCTCCTCTTCACTGTATGAACATTGTCACTACGGTCCAACTCCATCCCCAAAACACAACCAGTTTCTGTCTGCACAAAAACCCTTCTTCCTGAGGATTGTCTCTGTAGATGATGTCTATGCTGCTTCCCTTCCATCTTATTACCCCCGGTTAGGGGTGTCTTGAAGACCGCCACTGCCATTTGTGTCTGAACAGGACTGTCTAGGTTCCGAGACATGAAACGGAAGCAGTGTCTGAAACCAACACGACCCGGACGAAGGAGGAGGAGCAGATACTACTTAAAGCGAACATGAAACGTAAGAGAAACCCAAATCCAGTTATTGCAAAAAGACTTGAGCTTTGAGAAAGAAACGTTCTACATCAGGTAAACCATGTTTTGGACCGAACATGAGAAGACATCTGTTACAAAAAAAAAAAGATGTCACTAATCTATAACAGATCTATAGTAAGTGATCTTAGTTTCAAGACCCAAAGATCATAACTTTCAATCATTTTCTGAACACAACAATCAAAAAGATTAGATCTTGAAGAGAACTCACCGGAGGACAAAGATCTGAAGAACAGAGGATGGAAATCAATTCAAAGGCAACATCTTTATGAAGAGGCTTCAATGGAGGCAAAGAATCGAGGGAAAGAGAATCAAACTCAGTGAGGAACACTATGTAGGCCTGTGTGTGTTCGTTGTCTCCTTCCTTGGTTTCACTTCTTTGTCTGAGAAACGCTTTTTAACTTTGATCACTCGCATACGGACTCTGGTTAATTCTCTTAACCATGGTTAGGTAAACTTTTTGAGTAAGCTATTTATCTGACAATAAATTATAAAATCTATTCTTATGACACGTAATCGTATTATTTAATTATCATTGTTACTTTTATTTATACTGACAAATATATATATATAGACTGACATATATATCGAAACTTATTAATTTATTTTGCTCTTCTTTGTCAAATCTGAAAATATCTTCATTTCTTTGTTTGGCATCTGTAGTAAGGAAACTGTAATTTTGCTATTACAATAAAATTATAACTTTTTCTTATGTAGTTTAGACCCGAATAACCAAACAGAAATATTTGAATTTGGAACTAGATCAAAAAATTTAATTATTCAAATGATCTTATATTTTTATATTTAAAATAATCGAACCGAACTACAGCTGAACGACAACCAAAAAAACGTTCAACTATATAAAATATTAATTATTTATATATATAATATAAGTAATATATATTTATAATTTAAAATTTTATTAAAGATATCCAAAATAATTAAAGAAAAAATTATTATAAAGTATCCGAGCCACAATATCTAAATTTTTTATCCTACATATCCAAATTTTTTATTTTAATTATTTGATATTTTACTCAAAATATTTGATATTTAACTCGAACTAAACGAAATGAAACTGAAACCAAATAAAAATTACATTTTTCTGGGTATTTTTCGGTTTTTAGTTTTACTATCAAAACTAAACCGAATCTAAAACTACTCAAATAGAACTAAACTGAAAATAGTTTAAATAATAAATAGATATTCTAACTTTCTATCCGAACTATCTGATATTTGAAATACTTGAACATACCAAACTGATATCCGAAATGCCGATGCCTAATTAGTATACAAACTTCAGAATTAAAAAAAACTAACCAAGAAAAGATAGATCAGAAAATAATGTGAAATAAATAGAGTTATAAATTGACAGGTAAAACAGTAATAAAATAAGAAGATTCATCATTGTCCCCATGTCTAGATTAGAAGAGTCTAGAACAGGCCAAGAGAGCCGTTCGATTGTAGATTCCTATAGAATCTTGACTGTCCGATGTGAGAACACTACGTGGCGAAGGATAAGGATGCCGACGTGGTTAACAGTGACATTGACCTACGAAACTGGGCCTCACAACTTAAAGCCCATTAAACAATGAAGTAAAAATTAAGCAATCGACTAAAAGCAAGTTAAACTTTTTTTTATTAACTAGGAGGAGTTGGACCATGAACCTTAATCTGCTTTAAATAATATAGATTAATTAAAAATCGCTGTCTTGGATTAAAACAAATGTATTTACATATTTCGCTGAATGTCTTCAAAAATAATACCAAGTTTATTATGAGGTCCATTAGGTTTCAAATGAATAAAGTCAACTACAATGGCACTTTTAAATCCACGTTAATAAAAGTATTATTAATTACTCATTTAACCACAAATTCGACCAATAATAAAATAAAATATATAATATACATGTAACATAAATTATTAATAATTTTGAATAGAAAATTGAAAACATCATCTAATTCAAACAAAAAAAGAACAATTCTCTAAACATCAAATATTAAAAAAAGTGAAAGGAATATAATGAGATTAGACCACTATGGACATAAAGATCTTGTCTCCATAATGCTACATTCAGCTTTGGACACATTTGACTGTTTTAATAATGTAGTATTCTAAGAAGAGAAAGATGAAAATAAAGAGAGATTAAGCATAAACATCATGATCCAAACCATGTGCAGTAGTGTCTTCCCATTAACTAAACTATTCATAGGAACACATGACTATCCCCACATATTCTTTCTGATTCTAGTGACTTTCCCACTAGGCAACGTTACCAAGCCACGTATACACATTTGGTCTTCTTTTAGCATCAAAACCAAAAGCTCCCAATCCTTTTGGTGAAATTGTACTTAGAATAAGCAGGAAACAAGAATTCTCTGAGGCATTTTGTCGAAGTTGTGAGCGTCATTCAAAAGATTGATCAGAACATTAGCAAGAAAGAGCATTGGCTGATGCCCATTCATGAACAGCTCTGTGAGACATGCAACACTTGATGAACTCATAGTAAGTGGCAGAATCTGGCCAAAGACCATCACTTTGCAACTAATCAATTGCTCTCAGAGCTCTGGAAAGGTCTCTCTGGTAACAAAATCTGGTGAAGTCATCAACAAGTAGAGTTTTGGTCAGTGGAGCTATAGGAACACCGTAACGTGAGGATTAGTCCAAGGAGTTTAGCTTTGGCGTTGCAAACTTCATTTTGTTCAATGATAAACTAAAAAACAGTTTAAATCACTCTTTGAACATTTTGCTCGATATTGGTATGCATTAAGTTGTGAAGAAGATCAATATGGGATTTGATTAGAGCAACTATATTTAAACCTACTTGAGATAACAAAGACGCAGGAAGAGCCTTTGATGTTCCAAATAGGTATATTAAAAAAATTGTTTTCCAACATCCTAGCAGATACTCAGATGCATAATACTCTCTAAACCCCCCAAGTAAATAGAGAGAGAGAGAGGTCATCTTTTGGAAGAAAGACTAGAAACTCTTTAGACAGCTTCTGGTTGAACGAACGGGTTAGCGATTTCTTCAGTGCCATCCGTTGGTGAGACGAGCATCACCGCAGTTCCACGGCAAACCTGAAACCATAGAACACACATCTTGGTTTAGAATCTAATGAGTTTGACCTATAAAATTGCATGACTAGTAAGATGTCAAACTGTAACCAGAAGAAACAATGCTCTTATCTGCATTATAATGATCATACTTTTAATAGTGGGAAAAGAAAGAAGGTAAATGAGTCATACAATTAAACCAAGACGTCTCGTCTGGTCAGTAGTCTTCAAAGGATCATCATGATCTGGTTGAACATCAGAC
Organism: Moricandia moricandioides; assembly: GCA_905132885.1. NCBI lineage: Eukaryota > Viridiplantae > Streptophyta > Magnoliopsida > Brassicales > Brassicaceae > Moricandia > Moricandia moricandioides. Next base: position 40,884 of record CAJHQQ010001971.1, read on the forward strand.
AAGGAAAGATCATGCAAATCAACAAGACAACATAGCTCTTGTTACAAATTAAACAAAACATTTAATGTCATGCCCTGTTATATGATTAAGGAGTAAAAAAAACTTTTTTCCAACATATCTAATCAAGATTTATGTACCTTTCCATGGCATAGATATACATATTGACATTTGTATGTAGCAGAGTAAGATGGATACACATAGTGACACTGGATACACATGGTGACATTGTATGTAACTTTGAATGCCATAATGATACTGTGTAAATCAAGGAGACCAACTAGATAACACACCTTCTCGTTTCAAAATACTATACCAGTTAATATCACAACAAACATGATTAGGAGATCAACTAAAATTTGGATGACATAGATATACACACACACACAAGACGTAAACTACTCATCTCATGTTGTGCACTAATAATCATATACATTAAAAGATATACCTCGTACAGACTCAATTGCTTGATCAAGAACAAGGTTAAGCAACTGATCATAGCCCTTAAGAGTTCCAGTGACTGCACAAATCAACAACTATAAAACCTCACTGCAAGTGCAAAATAATCAACTTGGCATAATAGTATGAATAAAAACACGTGTCTTAACCTTGTCTACCACCAGTGAGCTTAACTTGCACACCCTTATCCACAAACTTAGCCAAATCTAACACCGTCTCCTTTCTTCCTGACTTTAAAAAAAAAAACAGAGTAAAAAGTTAAACCTTGAGCAGACCTAATCGACTCAAATCATAATAAAGATAAAAATGAAAACTTTACAGTAACTTACCATGTTTAGAGCAGACCCTTTGACAAAAATCTGGAAAAAGCTGCAAAATCAAATTGATTCAGAAGATAGCTATGCTTATACTTTATAAAGATCGCTGCTTTATTCAATAGATTGATGAATTAAACTCACCGGGAGACGAAGATTGGAAGGTCGGAGAGAAACAGAGACTTCGGCGAAGTAAATCGAAGGGACGATTCTGTTAAGTTAGGAGAATTTGTAGTGACGCTTTTTGACTCCGCCGAACTCGTAAAGGACTCTGGTTAAGATCTCTAACCGTGGTTTGAAGATTGGTTTCTTAAGCACGATTCCGGTTCGATTTTTGAATTATAGAATGTTGTCTTAACCTGGTTGGGTATCTCTACAATTAATTATCACTTTTGTGATCCAAGTATTTATTATTTTTTAATTTTTTCAGTTTTTTTGACAAAATTCTAATGTATATTAATTGAGAAATCATTTAAATAATTTCTGTGCATATATCATTCATCTGTTGTTGGTTAATTATTATAATTTAATTAGTGGATGTTCTTTTAATTTATTTAAAGAACTATGATTAAGATCTCTAACCGATTTGAAAGATTGGCTTCTTGAGCACCATTCCGGTTCGATTTTTGAAATATAGAATGCTGTCATAACCTGGTTGGGTATCTCTATAATTAATTATCAGAAATAAATGGTCTTGTGATCCAAGTATTTATTTTTTTTATTTTTTTTCAGTTTCTTGACAAAAATTTTAAAATATTAATTGAGAAGTCATTTAAATAGTTTTGTATATATTTTATTCGTAGGTGAGTTGTTAGTTAATTGTTATAATTTAATTGGTTGATAGTTTTTAATTTTAATTTATTTAATTTGATTTTAAAGAAAAATATTCATAAATCAACTTATATTAATTTACAAACAATCTAAACAATATTACTAATGAAAAATTTATGATATTGTTATTCTTAACAAATGTCTAAGCATTTAGATATTTCTAATGGCATAAATTGTGAATAAAACAATCACTAAAAATTAATTTTAGGTAGTGTTTCTCTTTTAATAATAAGAAAGATTGAAACTTTGATTAGTCTTGAAAAACACACTGAATTAGCTCAAACCCCAACCCAGAGTTTTAGGGTTTTGCTCATTTCTGGTCGGCCACTATCATTAACCAAAAGTAAAACTATGAAGAAAAAGAATAAACACGAACATATTCCATTATTTACAACAATATCCCCAAAACTTGTTTCTTAACATTCCCAAAGAAACTAACTACGTTATACCAACCACTAAACCATCCTAGATTATCTTAATTAATTGATTAATCTAGCTAAAATTAAAAGTTCTATTGAAAAAATTATATTGGACTTAGAGGTTGTGAACTGGCCGTCTTCTTCTAAATTTTGGATAATCCATTGATAGATATTTCGATAGAGCATTCTCCTCTTCCTTTTCACTTAATTTCTTCTCTTCACTCTTAGATTTTCCTGAGAACCAAATAAACATAAACGAGAATCAATACAATTTTTTAAACAAAAAAAAAAATTCAAAGATATGTCGAATCTTTGCGTTTTTCTTTTATGTTTTATGTTTTATATTATGTTTTATATCTCTGGAACTAAAAACAAAGTTCTGAAGAAGACAACAAAATAGTATTACTGACCTAATATTTTCTACTGACATGGTCAAAGATTCACATGTTTGACATAACTATGTATTTTTAGGGGCTTCGTTTGACTACATAACTGTGCTTATGAGTTTTGCTAGCTATCCATTTGTTTTTAGAAAACTAAATGGCTGATTAACTTCTTTTTGGGGAGGGGCAAAATGACTGATTAATTTATTTACGAGAAGAGCTTATCATTTCCAAATGATTGACTTACCAGAGGAAGAAGTGACTTGAAGTTGTTTGCTTGAACCTTCATGAGCACCTGATGTCACCACCTGGATAGAGATGCCACGTATAAGATTTGATTAGAAACTTTTCATTTAATTCGAACTGAAGATCTAAAGTGATAAACCGATGCACCAATCTCTTACACTTACATGTTCACTAGAGATGATCATGAGTTTCCTTGGCGCCATTTTAGTAACAATCTTTTCGCTTACACCTGTTGAATCATTGTAACTAAAGTTAGTTAATTCAATCGTTGAGAAGAAGCAAAAAAAAAAAAAGGTTTACGTTCTAAAGAAGCAAGACTACCACATCTAAAAGTTTTACAACTATGTTTGAGTACCTTGGCTAGGAGATGAGTAGCGAGGGTGAAGTTGTAGAGAAGATGTTTGAGTTAGAAGCAATAAAAAGGCCAATGCACAAAGCAAGAAGGTGACTCTAATAAGCTTCATTGTCTTGAAGTGATTTTAGCTATGAGAACTTTATTTTGTGCTATCTTTCTTTTTCCTCTTCTCCTCTTCTTTTATATCGACCAAAAGGAACTTACACACACGTATGTATATCTATCTATAATCTATGTAGTACTATAGTATGGATGTGTGTATGTGATATATAGAGAGTGCACGAAACACAATAGTGAGAGTTCCAAAAAAAGTTGAAAAAACTGTTTAGTAAAAAACATATAAAGTTATAATGTCAAGGTTTAAAAAGGAGGTCAAGCCATTGAGGTTCGTTCTCGGGGTCGTCTGTCTTGGGACAACAAACACAAGTTTGGCATCTCACTTCATCAAACCCAATTTGTCGAGTCTTCACCTTTCTGTCTTTGTTTTGTCTCTTTTCTCTCTCATATCCTACACGTTCTATATCTAACTATCTACCATTGTCTATTTACTTTTCATATATATTATTATCAAATTCTATGCATACAAAGACCTAATAGTGAATCACATCGTTCAGAACCCTTCTTAACTTATCTTCATTTATTGTGTTTCAAGAATTGGTTCTACAATGTTGATCGAAGCTCAGAAAAAAACACATCCTATTCTACAGAATTTGATATATTCTTTTCTATAGATTGTCAATAGTTGATATTCTTTTCTATGGAATTTTCTTCACGTCAATAATATTTTCTTAAAAAGTATTATTTTGTTCAAAGATTCAGATTAAAGTTGATGACATATGGTTTATGCTTTATAGAACTAATATTTGCTTGCTTCTCTTTGCGAGTAGGTATAAGTGGTTGGGATTATCACATCATATTTGCCTAAAACCTTTGCCCTCTCTCACACACTTTCTTGACATGCAGACGTACAACTAAGTTACTTACTTAAAAGCTTATATACCCAAATCAGGTGAAGATGAGAACATCACTTTCATGTTTGTTACAAAACACCTTTGGTAGTAGCATCATCGATCTTATCACGTTCTGAAAGCGTTTCAACTCAAAACACTAGTCAATTACAAATCAATGAATGTGTGTAGACCAAATGATTGTAAATCATTTCGAACTTATCCGTACATTGTCAAATTTTTAAAAATGTTTCGAAGAAACAAATCAATTATCAGATATGTTCTGATTTTATAGGAATAAAATATATCATACTAGAACAGGCCACGTAAAACCTATAATTTATTTTTGTGATTTAACAATGAGCTGGCTTAGCATGAGTATCTACAACGTTAAGCTTGTAATTTATAATATATACTAAGATTAATCTGCTGGAATCAAATCAATTTATTATGATCAGAGATTGGCATTAGTCCATCATGACATCTCTAATTACAATCATCAACCTCATGGAAGTATTATAACACAGACAGTTTTACCAACTGATGAATAACCACTAATTCATCAAATTCAAGAATAAGTCATCAGCATATATAGGTGATGACCAGTATGCAAATAAATTGTACAATAACGAAATAATGTAATAATTAAAATAATTGTATCTGAATAATCTTTTTACCAAACAATCTCCTTTTTTTTTAACAATCATAACATGTATTTTGTAGTGGGTTAATAATATTTTTAAACACTTGCATCACATATAAAAAAAATCATTTTTCATACATAAAAATGTAGAAACTTGACAAATACAATCACATTTCTAAAACAATTTGTATATTATCAGCATTATTATTAAGTAAATAAAGAATAGCAACAAGTAAAAAACACATCGAGACAATGGTCTTGAAATGGCCGAGAACCAAGACAAAGGTCTTGGAAACATAGAAAAGTAGATTGATGCGTTTGACCAAAGAGGCAGAGACCATCGAAATGTGGAAAGTTAGGGCATCCACACCAATTTTCTTTAGGTTCATCTTTTTTTTTTTTTATTATTAAATTTTTTTATTTTTTTTTGTTGTTTTTAAAAAAAAAAAAAAAAAAAAGATAGACCAATCGCGGGCCGACACGTGTCGTGAGGCCCGCGGAACAGTGGTGATACGGGTTCACCAGAGAGAACCCCAAAGCAACAAGTTCATCAGTGTTCATCTAGAAAACTGTGTGAACCTCCTTATGAACCCTTATGAACCCTCAATGTACATGCTCTTAGAAACTTTAAAACAGGTTGTAACATTATAATTTCTCTTTATATAATCAAATTACTGAAGCTTAACCAAAGCATGAATAAAAATGAAACAATAATCACTCAAAAGCCCTAAACTGTTTACCCAAAAATAACACTACCAAAATGCCAGTTACACACCACCATGGCACAACTATAAATCACTCTTCTTCCCCTTTGCTTCAAAGTGAATTAAGAGAATCTACAACAGAGAAGGATCTCTCTCCATCCTTTGAGTCTTCTCTTCTCAGCTTTAGCCATTCTTTCAGGACTACTGTTCCACTCTGACTGCAATCTGCAAATAAAACCATCAGAAACATTACTCTTTTTAAGTCTCACAAAGTGCTTATGAGATGAGACAAAGCAAAATACATTGGGAAAGCAAAGGATCTTCCACTCGTTGTGCTTGCATCAGAACGGACAGAGAGGCGTCCAGAGACTACAACTGGTCCTGAGTATGATATATGACCTGATATTGAAACTGCTTCTGCTGCTGAGAAACTTGTCTCTCCAAATCCACTAGAGAACAGTTTTTCACCTTCAAAAGAGTCTCCCAATAACAAGTCTGGTCTTTGCTGATCGGTTCCAGGCCTTTCAGGTTCTTGAGAGGTTGTAGTAGAAACAGAGGAAAGCTTCTCCTCTGTTTTTCTTGGCTCCTCTGTTTCTAAGCTTCTTTGGTCATTCTCCTGCAGTCACACACATCATCAAGTTAAATACTTTTGGATTGAAATTTTTTAAACTTTACCATGATGGTACATATATATTGCCTGAAGCTGAGATGGAGATTGTTCTTCACTTCTATGGCTATTGATGTTGTTGCTGTGTTCATCTTCCTTAGATAGAATACCTCCCAAAGTTAAGACATTCTCTGATGTAGCCACTTCTTCCTTGGCTTCTCTTGTCACAATCAAATGCTCCTGACTGCAACTGCTAGAACCTTCAGCATCAGCAAAATCTTCTCTTGAAGATTCTTCCACGTCTTGGTTTCTCTTCGGATCATTACAACGATCAGAACCGTTTCTATCTTCAGCGGACTTGGTCTCTACCAAATCCTTTGACTCACACTGGTTTGAGTTTGAGCAACACTTCACAGAATCTTTCTCACCGAACAAGAACTTCTCCTGGACCGGCACACCTTCATCAACACATAGTTCCTTCACGACATGATAAGTATTCTCCTTGTAACAAACTACAATCTCAGGCAAGTCACAGGCAGTAATGTTCTTGTCCACATAAAACAAGCCACCGTTAGCAGCAATATCATGACTTTTACCTCGGATTTTCTTTCCAGACTCATCAGAATCTCCACAAGAATGGTGTTTCAAAGCGTTGCTTCCATCATTCTCTTTATCACACTCATCACCGCTTCTTGTATCATAAAACAACTCGCTCACATTGTTCTTGTTCTTTCCATTTTTTGGAACATCTTCCCTAATCACTTCAGGGCATTTAGGAGGCTTAGACTCATCTTTGAAACTCTCTACTGAAAATTCAACAACGTGATCATTATTTGAATTTTGATTAAACCACTTGATCTACTTAGTGTTTGTACAAAACATTCAAAGAACATCAGAAACATCTTAAGGATACAACTTTTTTTATACCTTCTATCATCGTTTTTAAGAGAGTAAATCCTGCATCAAGAGATGATTTCTTCAATACACCAGAGATATATATCTTCAAGCAGCAAAACCAATCTACATGAACAACTATGAAGTTGCAAAAGAGAAGACAAATATAAGGAAACTTGGTTCTAGAGGATAGAATAAATGAAAGTTAATCTAATCTTATCTATCTGTTTAGATACCGAAGCAACCTCCACATGACTTAGATACAAGAGTTGTTCAACGAAGTAATTGGACAAGAAAGATTGTGACAGAAACAAAACCAAGCTTTGAGGAGAAAATATTCCAAGGATACAAAACATATATATGGTCAGTCACACTCACACATGTGAATGATTCTTTTTTCTTTCCTCAAGTCCAAAAAACATATAATCATGAAGTCTTCTTTTTTTTTTTGAACACATATATAATCATGAAGTCTAAAACAGATAATGAAACAGCAAAAAGATGCAATCAACCACTTTCCAACCTTTTGCTAATGTAGAGAAAAAGACATTTAGAAAAAAGCAGTGATGCCATGATAATAATGCAAGAAAGCATCAAACTAAACTTAATCTGGATTACTTGTAACTATTGTAATAAGATCTATTGCAATGAATTACATAGGTTACACAAGTGTGGCAAAGTATTATAATAAGAATGAATCTTTTGCACTGTCATAGAAACAAGAATGATAAAAGTTATGAACCTTTTTGCAAAGCTTTTTATTCATAACAGCTACACTGCAATCAATCAGACCCATTATTTTAAAAAAAAATTGGATAAATATTAATAAACAAATGGAATTTGCAGTACAGAAGAATCCAGAACTGAAAAGCCCAGAAAAAAGTTCCAAGTATTAAAAAAAATTCAATTGGATATATTGTAAGAAAAAAAAACTAATACCCTAATAAAAACAAAATCAAAACTGGTTGGGGTATATACAGATCTAATAACTAGAATCCAAATGAAAAGAGCCTAAACATGAATCAAAGATCAAGACTTTATCAAGAGGAATCTTCCACATAACAGTGAAGCACAAAGCAGAAACTACAAAACCAAACAAAAAAACTTACTTGATCAGCAGAAACAGAGAGACTCACTCAACCTTCTTCCTCCATAAACTTGAAACCTAAAATCAACCAATTTAATAAAACAAAATCACAAACCAATAGATTAAAGAAGAAAATCTCAAAAACCCTTTGGAGAAGGAAAGCCAGATACTTTCTGGTTGTTAATTGAAAAAAAAAATCTTGGAAAACACGTAAAAGGAAGTTAAAATGTCAATCAAAGATCACTATCTCTGCATTTAATATGATGAGAACAGAGAGAGAGAGGGAGATAAAGAGATAACCAAAAGAGTAGAAACAAATCTCTCTTTCTTCTTTATTGCTCTGCTCCTTTGATTTTGCATTGAATTACAAACCAAACCCGTAAAAAATGAAAATTTGGGTTTTTATTTTTGGTTTGAATGAAGCAAAAACAGAGTATTTTCTCTGCTAAATTGATTTACTTTCCCGGAAAAAGGTAAAAACTTTCTTGAATCATGTAAAGATCTTCACAGTTTTCGAGAAATGATTGGAAGTAGGAATTTAAGTAGAATCTAAAGAAGGAAAATGATCATACAGATACTCTCTAGTATCTTCACTTTCTTAGGAAAACTGGAAACTTTCTCAGAAAATCATGAGATCATGAGCAGGAATCGTAAAGAATCGAGCAACCCTTTTTCTCTCTAGCTGTCTTTTTACTTGTGTGTCTGAACTAAACTGGAAAGATTGAAACTTTTTCCTCGGAGAAAGTGAAGAAAAAATGGATTTTTTTTTTGTATTTTCCCGGAAAATAAACAGCCGGTTCAGACGGGAGAGAAAGACGGTGTGCCCTCTAGAGAGTATTTTTCTCTCGTTGATTTGACTTCTTAATTAGGAGGATTCAGATTAAATAACATAATTTTGGGGATTTACAAAACTAAAGTCAACTATCTTCATTATATTTTAAATTTATAAAAAGTTCATGTTTTGTCCTAATGAGAATGGTTGTCTAATTTTTTTGTAATGCCTTCTTGTTAAATTGTTCATTACCTTAACTTTAATGATTTAGTTATGCATTTAAGTGGTTCATATAGTATCAATGATAATGATGTAGACGTGAGTTCTAAGTTACCCCAACCTTTAGTTTTTCATATAATAATCTTCCACATGTTCCTTATGATTTCGTATAACAACAAACATTATAGAAAACTATACTAGTGGTTGCCTATTCTCAAAATTAAAATAAACAGAGGCTTGTAGTAGATATTTTTTCTATAAGTACTTTCTTATAGATTAATATTATTGGACTAGAAATTAATCTATAATGAAATTAATCTATTTCATTGTAAATTATAGAAAAAATAGATTTATAATAAAATTATTCTATTTTATTGTAAATTATAGAAGAAAAAAATAGAATTCCACCGAAGATAGTCTAACTTGTAAATTTTAGTTCAAACATACTATCTTTTATATGATGTTTTAAAAAGTTTATATTGTTTCGAAGTATAAGATGTTTTAAAATTTTAAAGTATGATTTGAGGTTTTAAGATTAATTTTAGTTTTATTAAAAAAAAATCAACCAATAAAATTTTACATTTTATAATTGATTGAATGATTTTAAAATTATATTTTTTAAAAAATGAAAATGTCTTAATCAATTGTGCGCTAAACCAAACATCACAAAAAAAAACAAAAAATACTGGTTAGGGATCTGACAGAAAGAAGAGGTGAAGAAAAAAGGACAAAGCTGCGTACGTGGTGGTTGTTTCTGTATAAATATGGTCCAGCTTCTATTGACTATTGAGTACCCGTACGATATCATCGCGCGTCGGCGTGTGACAGCATGTTATTAACTGTTCCTACTTCATCGACGGCTATGTTTCGTTGGACCTACATTTTTCATCGCCAGTTTGTGTATTCAATTCTTGGTATAGCTTTTAAAATATTCAATTATGTGTTATATATTATGTTTTGTAGTTCAACACGTCCAGGTATGGGCATTGTTCAATAGTGTTTGTTCAATAGTCGAGTTCTAAAAACATTCATGATCAATAGTCTATATGTATATATTTAATATTTGTATCGAGATCATTATGTTATAAAACTTAGATATAGTGCCCTAATATACTCAAAAGTTACCAGTTACGACTATGCAACCTCTACGTTGTGAACAAACTCTAATCAAATTCAAAAGAAAGCAAAGAAACCAAAAAAAAATTGAGGCAAATACCTATTTAGTATTTGTATATTATTGTCTGAATGAGTAAATTTCTAATTTTTTAAAATCCGTATTTATAGCATTCTTAAAATTTAATTTTCTGTTATCTTTATAAATATATATATATTTATCTTAGAAAAATAATGTTCTTAATCTTAAAAAGTATACCGTATATCAATGTCCAGCCCAATGGATGTTGATTTTTTACTCCTTTTGAATATTTTTATATTTCAAATTATATAACAAATCGAGTTTTTTTTAGTTTGAGTTCGGTTCAGATTTTATTTACTGATTTTATACCCAGCCTAGTGTGTCATATGACTTATCTTATTGATGTATGCAAATTCGCTACTGCATGTGACACGATTTTTGGTGTTGTAAATGCAGCAGAACAAACGGATCTCTATATTAATAGCTGACTGTTAGATAAGTCATCTACTCATTCGGTTTAAAGTGTGAATGCTTGTTGTTGTTCACAAAAAAAATATATTTTGAAGGTTACTAAAATAATTATGATAATATAAATATTAAAAGGAGCATGCATTAGATTATGGCATCTATTCTATAAAATGCGCAGAGGTCACGTTGTTTACAAATTCCCCCCTGATTCTACGTGATTTAGCTTCTTTTTCTAACTTAAAAGGATTTATATAACTTTTGAATGTATGATTTTGTAAGTCCTTATTCAAAACCCATACACAAACACAAACCATTCAAAACATAAATCATAAGAAAACTATATGATAGCATAATATTATTTTAACACAAAAAAAGCAGCAGTAATAGTGGTCTTTTGTTTGATTTTCACATCACCAAAATGACCGATCACTAAGTGTTATGTAGTGGATAACTGAGTGTTGAATAAAGTGTTGTTGTTTTAAACATTTGGTTTGAATTTATTTAAGTTTAAATGGATGATGAAAATGATGATTAATAATAGCTGGAAACTTTGTAAATAAACATATCTATTTTTTTCTTACTCAATACTTTTTGTCAAAAATAATATTCAGTCATACATACATCTTCACTCCAAAGTTCTGGATGATAAGATAATCACGTACACACTTCACGACTAACCCTATACATAGAAATAATTTTAAAGTTGATGCAACTAATTAAAAACTAACAGCAGTAGAAAAATTAAAATGGTGCTGCCCAGGATCGAACTGGAGACCTTTTGCGTGTAAGGCAAACGTGATAACCACTACACCACAGCACCTGATGTCCTTTTAAGATAATTTAAACCTATAAATAAATTTGTAAGAATCTCGAATAACCCTTTGGAACTTGAAGCGAGGATCAGAGAAGGCAGACAGATGTTGAGCTATTCGTCTGCGTTCCAAAGAGTAGCCTCCTTAATGTTCATGGCTCCCAAGTTAAAACCTCAGCGACTCCATCAAAGTATGTCTATACACACACACACACACACACACCTCTCCAACGTCTACTATCTTCTTTGTTCAATTGTATAGAGTATATTCGGTAACGAGGGTTTTGGATACTTGTCTAGTTGCAGAGACTGGTGCTGAGCAACTGGTTAAGAAAGCAAGGACGATGAGTACCGGATCCTCAATGAAAGATGCTTTCTCTCAATACGCTGATTATCTCAACAACTTTGTAAGATTACTTTCCTCTCTTTCCTGTAGAAAAGCTAGATGCTTTCTGGGTTTTTGTTTCCTGTTAAGAAAGATTGAACCTTTGCGTCTTGGGGTTGAGTCATATAAGTAGAGATTCATGAGGTAGAATGCTAAAGGAACGACCTTTCAATATAAAAACTTCGATTCTTCTTCTGCTGAGTGTGGGTTTGAGTCATATAGGTAGAGATGTATGAGGTAGAAGACTAAAGGGACGACCTTTCTATATGGAAACTTTGATTCTTCTTCTGCTGAGTGTGGGTTTGAGTCATATAGATAGAGATGTATGAGATAGAAGACTAAAGGAATGACCTTTCAATATGGAAACTTTGAATCTTCTTGTTCTGCTGAGTGTAGGTGTAGTGTATCTCCGTTTAGTAAATCTCAGTGTTCTCTCTTTTGTAGAATGAGAAACGAGAAAGAGTGGTGAAGGCAAGTCGTGACATCACTATGAACAGTAAAAAAGTTATCTTTCAAGTTCACAGGTAATCCTTAAACTCTTATGCCCTGTTTCATTTTGAGTTATAATGTTTTTTTTTTGGTGTGGCAGGCTTAGTAAAGACAACAAAGAGGAGGTTTTGGAGAAAGCAGGGAAAGATTTAGAATCAGTGAGGGAACAACACTTTGCGCGGCTGATGAAAGAGCTTCAAGGGACTGATTTTTGGAAGCTCCGGCGTGCTTATTCACCAGGGGTCTGTGATTGAGAGATCATAAAGTCATTCATCTTTTAAAACCATTTTGGTTAACTGATACATGTTTGTGTGTGTGTGTGTTTTTGTGTTAAACTTACAGGTGCAGGAATATGTTGAAGCTGCAACGTTTTATAAGTTCTGTGTGTCCGGAACACTTTCCACTCTCGATGAGATTAACGCTGCGCTTTTACCTCTTAGCGACCCTTCCTTAGAGCCACTGCAGATCAATATCCTTGACTATATTCTAGGGGTATATACACTCTCTCGTTTTATGTTTATCTTTGTTAAAAGATCTAGCCATTGTTTGGGGTTGGTTCACTATTGTTTGCTTACTTGTGCAGCTTGCAGATTTGACTGGAGAGCTAATGAGGATGGCAATTGGTAGAATATCAGATGGTGAAGTCGAGTTTGCGCAGAGGATTTGTCAGTTTGTCAGACAGATTCATAGGGAACTGTTGCTGGTCGTGCCGCAGATGGATGACAGTTATGACATGAAGTCAAAGATGGAAGTGATGCTTCAAAGTGTGATCAAAATAGAGAATGGTACGCATCTCTTAGCAAATATGTTTTCTGCTTTCTTTGTGTGTTTCAGTATAGTTTGTGCTTTATATCCTTATATGTAATTCTTGTTTGTGTTTATGTATTAGCTTGCTTTAGCGTTCACGTGCGAGGATCAGAGTATATTCCGCTGCTTGGAGATGATGCACCAACGTCATTCCTGTTGGGAGGTGCTGATGTTGAATGATTAAGAAGTCAGTTCTTTTTTTTATCTGCCTCTCGGACACAACTCTAGGATCTTGTTAAGTTTATCGTGAGAACTAGTATCACTTTCAAGACTTTTAAGTATGAACGGCAAAACAGGATGTAGAATTTTTCTTTTGTCAGTCGCCAGTAGTCTACATTTGGAACTAAAGTCTATATGGTATCTAACGATTGCTTTCTTGTTCTAGTTAAAGTGTGTGGCCTTTCTTCTTTTTCTTTGTTCTTTCAAAATTGAGAATGTACATTTCAGTGGCTCTTGTTTGTCTGTTCTTTTGCGATCATGCCTTATGCATGAAGAGATGAGAGAAGAATTTTCTTTGTTATTTATGAAGAGATGAGAGAGCAGCCCAAGGATTGTGTTATGCGGATCGCTAAGTTTTGATGAGATTATCAAATTATATAGTCTTGAGAAGCTTAGTAAGTTGGAGGTTAATAAAATGGGGAACTCAGTGAATGGGATGGACACTTTTTTTTTGTTCAACGAATGGGATGGAGACTAAGAGGTCTCTAATGGTGTTTCATTTTTCATTTTTTCAATGAATTTTAATTTTTTCTTTATCTTTTTCAAATTTTGAAAAATTAAACTGTATATTTTATTCAATTCTTCATTCTTTAAAGGTGAACTTTTTCATTTTCAAACTGATCTAACTTTAACTTGTCGTTGTTTTATATTCAGATAAATTATTAGTATTGATCTCACCCAATTAATTTTAAAGTTTGTATTATTATTTTTAATTATTTAATTAGATGCTAATAACGAAAACATGAAAATATTAATTTTTGAAAATTTATGCCTGATTTGGAAGCATTTGAAATAAAATAAGTTTATTTTTAGCTTTAAAATGTTTTGGTTAATCACTTAAGAGATATATTTGATGTTTATTTATAAAATGTAATATTTTTTGTATTTATATGTTATGTCTAAGAATTTTATCATATAATAATATTTAACTTATAATAAATAATAATTGTGTCGGATTATTATTAAAATAAAATAATAAAATAAAAGTAGAAAAATATTTTATCTTTTTAATGAAACCTCTTTTGATAATTTTTTTCCTTGTGTGTTTTTTGGTTAAGATCTCTATTTTAAAATCTTTTGAATTTTTTTTTAAACTTATTGTTTCTTTTCTATTTCTGTGGAATGCCCGTTCTAATAAATCAAGTTTTGGTCAATAGTAAGATTGTTCCAAAGAACAACTCTATGAGACTTAGAAAACAATACACCTTATAGATATTGAATGATGGACATTATATTGTGAACATATTCTTAAATACAATGGACAAAGTAGTTAAACTTCAAGTAAAAAAACACCAAAAACAATGAGTAGAAAATGTATGAACATTATTGGGTACAAAACAACTTATATACATGATGTTATAGACATATTAGTATGGGTAAAAGAAATTATATACAAAATTTTGCTACGAAGCATGCATGTTTTATGGACATATGTTTCTGGAAGGTTGATTTAATATGATTACTAAGACAAACTTAGTTATAGGCTTATAGCCATCCGTTTGAATTATAATAGTGCTTTGAATATTAAAATAAAAGATCTCAAATGACTAGCATTTATTTATGAATTCTTAAAGATTCTAAACCCATTCTTGTTTCATCGCTTTAATTTATCATTTTAGTTGCTTTAAAATCACGTCAATCTCATAAAATATCGAATCATTAAATTGAGCTTTAGTCTTAGTCTAAAGCTAATTAACAGTTGTCCACTCTTATTTATTTATTTGGAATTTTATTCGTTCACTAGTCGATATGATTTCTGACTGCAATCTATAATCTGCTACTATGATCTTCTGTTCAATTTTATTTTTGTCATGCGACTGAGTGCAACAAATAAATCGTTAATTGATGTCGCTGAAAAATTTAACTACTTGTAATTGGTCATAAAATAATGTGATAAACAAATGAACACCATTTGGTCGAAGGTTACCATAAAAAATAGCGACATATGTAACAAACAGGTCACACGGAGAAGTTTTTTTTTTTTGGAACACTACTTTCATTAATACTTAAATGTCCGGGCTACACTTTGAAGAGGAGATAATCCTAGCTCTATGAGCATTACAATAAGACAATTCAACAAAAAAGATAGGTGTAGAGAAACCTCTAGGATACAAGACAGCGAATTTAGAGTAAAGCTCGAATGCGTCGAAACAAAGTTCACAGCAAAGCCGGAATGGAACATAGTCACACTGAATCGTGACGTTAAAAGTAGCCAATTCACACTTCGAAATATCGTCGAAACAAAATTTCTTGTATCTTCCGGCCCCATACGGACCGCTACACAAGATAACAATACGGTTAAGAACTTGGACAACTTCAGACTGCTTTAAAGCAGAAAAGACGACACTTCTCAAGGGGAAAGCCTTTAGTGATGATGAGCCTCCATCTTTGGAAGAGGAGGTTGATGATAATAGTAGTAACGGTGAATCCACCGACAAACACAAGGTGAACATTCTCTTCAATGCAGAAAAATATAGCTTTGTGTGCATAATAGTTTGGATCAAAGCCTCGGTGAATCCACCGAAAATCATTGATGAACTGTTACTTGGAACCAAACCCACAAAATAAATTATGGGCCAAGCCCTCTCACTTGACTTAAAAATCTGAGAGTTAATAATCAGAGAGGAAAAGAGTGGGCTAACCGTTTTTGTAAACAACATGGGCCAGGCCCAAATAGGAGAAAGGGTAGGGCTGATGTCAGAGTATCCAACTCTGAGCTTGATGGTCGTGAGGCAGCGTGCGGCGGATCTGAGGTGACGCACTTCGTCGCCGGAAAGAGAGGCTGTGGGGTAAGGTGGAGAGGGGGCAGTGAAAATCGAAAGGAGTGAAACGGAATCCCGTTTACAAAACAACGTTGATATGCTGCAGGGGCTTGAGGTTGTTGTGACTGAGAAAAGAACTTCGAGAGAGGTGAAGTACAATGACATTGAAGTACAACAACAGCCTAGAATGACGGATCTGAAGTGAAAAGAAGGGGACCACTCCGACTGGCGGTCATGGTGCGGCACGGTGATGATTGAGTATACTTTCCGGGAAACCCCGGTTAAGAGAACCATTCCAGTGGTCTCTGGACAGTTAGCTAAGACTTCAGTTGACTTCTTAGTCAGCCATGAAGCCAGATCCAGAACGTGAAGATTGAAACAAACTTGAACAAATGAAAGAGGTAGCCAGGGACCAAAAGAAAACAAGAAAAAGGAGAAATAAAGGTGACGCCGACGAGCTCCTGCTCCGCCGGCGTCGGAAGAACGTAAGCTTTTGAGTTTTTTGATTTCCGTGCCCGAGAGGATTCTTCTTGTTTATCACTTTTTTTGGTCACACGGAGAAGTTATTTAAGTATCTTTTAACGACATGTAATTATAAAACAAACCAATTGCGGGCCAGGAAAACCTGCAAACAGTATAAAATTTTTTTAAAAACAATTCTTATTTATTAGTTTTAAAAAGTGATTCTTGCATTGTTCATGGATCCCACATGTTTATGGGTCTCACGAACAGTGCAAAACCCCCTTTTGAAAAACTTGGAATAAAGATGATAACAAACGAACACCATTGGCCAAAGGTGACAGGTCAAATGACGTAGCGACATGTTGAGGCGATCATTATCTCTAAAAAAAAATTTCTGACTAAAAAAAAAAATTAAAATGATCCAATCGCAGGTTGTTACGTGCCAGTGAGACCCACAAACAGTGTAAAAACCTCTCTTAAAAACTCTAGATAATCATGCTCTAAGTATGTAACAAACAGCTCACACGTAGAAGTTATTTAAGTATATATGCACTTGTTTTGAGTAGAATGAATGAAGAGAAACATAATGTGAAAACGATAGATTAGGGCGTCAACTCAAGCGATATATGGTCGGATCGGTTCCTAAACTCTTTTACTGTAGTAAAAGATATTTAAACTCAATACAAATGTGAATTTAATACTCAAACTTAACATAAAAAGTTTTAACAGATCTGAAACCAAAACGTATGGGTAACACGTTGAGATTTATACATAAGTTAGCGTACTTTAGACAAGACGACGTGTTCCAGTTCAAGGAAAAAAAACAAAAAAATACAAAACACACACTTACTTTGCAGTGAACCTAGGTTTCAAAGCTCAGTAATACATCATTAATCAACTGTGTTCATAAAAATTCATTGTTTATTTATGCAAAAACATAAACCTGGAAACAATGAACCATAAATTTTCTAAGACAAAACATAAAATTTGATAACCTCCTTTTGTCTGCTAAACTTTTCCATAGATGGAATTCTCTTTTGCTCTTCAAGTAAAAAACAATGTCCCAAAAAGCTTTTAAGTAAAAGATGTAGATATTATTTTAAAACCCAAAATATATATCGAAATATAAAAAGCCACTTTCGTCAGTGAGTAAGTACCTTATTAAAAAAAACAAGAAGAAGAAAGGCATACGGTTCCCAAACAAAAATAGAAAATTTTGAGAAACTCTAAGAATATGTGCCTTTAATTTAGTGGTTATTTCTCTATTTATAAAGCAAATTCAAACTCTAAGAATATGTGCCTTTAATTTAGTGGTTATTTTCTCCATAAATAGATAATTAAACAGAATAAGAAAAGTTAATAGTTTATCATTCAAATGGGTATCTTAACCGATGACCATGCTCTAAAGACACAAGCACAGCCTCAGTGAAAATATAAAGACAGAAACGACAAAAAAACAGTATATATAAAGACACAAACATAACCTCAGCGACATAGCTTAAGGAAAGACATCTCGTAGTTTCTAACATTTTCACTCTTGATCTAATACTCTTTGAGTCTTGACAATGACATCATCATCTGTTCCTGTTTACTTGGGAGATGAATGTCTGACACAAGAAACAAGAGATTTACTCTCTTCACTTCCAAGCGAGAAAGGTTGGTTGGTCGATCAAATGTATCAGTTCGAAGGAAGTTGGTACACACAAGGTCTGGTACAAGGAACCGTGAACTCTCAAAAACACTTTGAAGCCAACGATTCCGACATAATCCTCGCCACCATTCCTAAATCAGGTACCACTTGGTTAAAAGCTCTTCTCTTTGCTCTCATTCACCGAAACAAGTATCCTGTTTCTGGTACGCATCCTCTTCTAGCTGCCAATCCCCACCCTCTTGTGCCCTACTTGGAAGGAGCTTACCGCTTATCACCAGACGTTAATCTCTCAGACTTGCCTTCTCCAAGACTCATGCAGACGCACTTACCGCATCGTTCTCTTCCTGGTTCCATTAAGAGCTCGTCTTGTAAGATTGTTTATTGTTGTAGAAACCCTAAGGACGTGTTTGTTTCCCTATGGCATTTCGGGAGGAAACTTTCTCCTCAAGAAACCTCTGACTATCCGATTGAAGCAGCGGTTGATGCGTTTTGTCGAGGGAAGTTTATTGGTGGACCCTTTTGGGATCATGTGTTGGAGTATTGGTACGAGAGCCGCAAGAATCCGAACAAGGTCTTGTTTGTTACGTATGAGGAGCTGAAGAAGCAGACTGAAGTTGAGGTTAAGCGAATGGCTGAGTTCATTGGATGTGGTTTTAGTGGTGAGGAAGAAGTGAGTGAGATTGTGAAGTTGTGTAGTTTTGAGAGTTTGAGTAGATTGGAAGTTAATAGAAAAGGGAAATTGCCAAATGGAGTAGAGACTAATGCTTTCTTTAGAAAGGGAGAGATTGGTGGATGGAGAGATACTTTGAGTGAGTCCTTGGCTGATGTAATTGATAGAACCACTGAAGAGAAGTTTGGAGGTTCTGGTCTCAAATTCTCTTGTTGAATCAATCTTTAAGACTTGTTGTTCTGTTTCCTATTTTGGCTTTAATGATGTTTCTTCAGTCTTGTAACTTTGTTGTTGTTGTTTTTTCTTGTTGTAAGAATAAATGGATTATGTTTGTGTTTTCTCATTTTCACCAGTATTAAAATGCCAAATTATAGTCCATATCCATGACTTCAACATTCATGGTATCAATAGTTTTACTGTATTTAAGTTACAAATTATTTTTTTACTGTTTTTATATTTACATGCAAATATAATTTCATTAACTTTGGTATTTGGAGATAATATAGTAGCAATATAATTTTATAACTTCGCGAATATTATTTTTACGATCAAAGTACGTAACAATCTGTTCCAATCCCCACGGAAAATTTGAAATTGTATATTTTAATTAGTGTGACTTGATGCTCTCCTTATATTCTTTGCTTATAATACAATTCAATATTTAAAAGGCTCTCAAACACATCAACAAATATGAAGTCTTTGCATGAAAAAAAAAGAAGAAGAAAAATCTTATAACGAATACATAAAACATGTATTATAAAAGATCGTTTTGATTTAGAAAACAAAAGTTTCGTGATCAGGTGAGGTGTGATTAGGCCAAGAGCCAAAAGTCTTTGTGACGTTTGGTGGTGATCAAGTAACCACCATTGTTACTCTTCTTCCTCACGGCAATAGCCATACAATCTGAGTTATGAATACAAAACTCAACAACTCCTCCACCCATTCCTGTCTTCGTGCGCCACTTCCATATCACACGCCACTTGGAAGTTCTTTTTCTTTGCCCTAAAACCAAAACTCCTGCTCCTTGTTTCTTTGACTCTTCTACTATTGTCTTCCCTTTCTCCTCTCCCGTCTCAACCACCACTATCTCCGTCTTCACCTGTTAATTTTAAACAAGAAACCTTAATAATCTCAAAAGGTGCTTTTGAATTGTTTGTCTATCAGAAACTAAAGCTTACATTAGGTTTCTTGAGTTGACAAAGGTTCTTCAATGGATGTACTTGTTCATGAGCCCTTGAGTTTCTCTCCCTTTGTGTCTCATCTACACCTATGAACATGATATAAAAACTTAAGTAAATTGAAAGACTCAACAGTGTAGAGATGTAATAAACCCTTTTTCAAACAAACCAAAAAAGAAGATAATAGTGTAGAATGTCAAGCTTCTCAGCCTGGCCAATTACTGAGGAAATAAACCTAAAACCCAAAAATTTTATTAAGAAAAAGTTAAATGTGTTAATAAATCCTCACAATTATCAAATTGTTCTATTTGATAATTAATAGAATTAATTTTAACCATGAAAAAGTAGATATTTGTTTGTAAAGTTACATCAAAATACTAACAATATAGGTCAACCAACAAAATATTCTTTTTAAACAAAACATGAAACACTTATTAAAAAAACCGGAAATCAAATAGACAATCATAAATTTAAAACTAAACATACATTAGGCCCAAATTAAGCCCAACAATAAATCTGAGACCAATAAGCCTAAACAAAACCCAAAAGATCATTTTCCTCCCATGATAAAAATTTAGCTCCAGATTTGGCTCTTATTGTTCTCTAATTTAAAGATTGTAGTTGTAAATGCAACAATGAGTATATAAAAACTATGTTTATGTAAAATATACCTTGTCCCATGGGTGTTTTTATGACATGAAGAAGAGTGATACTGTCTTCATCTTGGACACAGTGTGTTAATGCCCATTGAAGAGCATTTTTTGATTGTGAAGTTGTGTCCACAACAACCATCACTTTCCTCCCACTCTCAGCTTGAGCTACTCCTGCTTCAACGTTCTTATTACCTTCCTCTGTTTTCTGATTCCTACCATGCTTAGAACCGCTCTTTCTGGAACCAGAAGCACTTCCATCATCTGATGATTTGCTCGACGATGATCCTCCTTTGAAAGATGTCCTAATCTTATTCACCCAATACCCTGCTGGTTTTCCCATTTTCAAAACTATCCTCTCTATTTTTCTTTCTTTTTCTGTTATGTTCTTTGAGTTTTTGGTTGTGTTTTAAATACTGTGTTGCTTGTTTGGTTTTGGTTGGAGCCATTTCTTGAACGTGCTTGCCATGAAAAATAATTAACAACCCCCTTTGGACTTGTTCTCATTAATTTATATTTAAAGAAATACAATTATTTTAGTCGTATTAATAATCCTCCACATCACAATCTTGATACAAATGCGGAGCACTACTTTTTTCAGAATCCAATCTTGTGGTAATGTAGTTTTAATCAAACGAATCATATTCTATTATCCAGATAATTATGGCATAATGACATAATTTCTGTGATATTAAAAATAAAAAGGAATCTCGCACAAATTTTTGTATGTAAAAAGCTCAAAAATATTGCTATATTTCAAAACGTAATAATCTGGGGTACGGCATTACAGCTCTTGATTATATAACCCTGTTTGTAATCATAAACTATGTTTCTCTCGCAAAAATTAAATACACAAGCAATAATGGTCTTTGATCTATAACACACACATATCTACACATATATATTATTGTTTCAGACCATCCATCCAGGGAAGAATCCATTAATCACATTATGTGATGTTGTTGCAGAGTCGGTTGCATTTGGCGCCACACCATGATTGTAATGACTGTTTGATAAAAAAGAAACACAAATAGGATAAACGTTGCTGATCATAAGAAAAAAAATTCAATAGGTCTTAACTATTTTTTCTATGATGAATACCTCATCTGCAATGCTATATTGCCTTGCAAAGGCTTGAAGAAACCTGCTTCTTGGCTCTGAGGGTTTGCTTGATAAGAGCTCATGCCTTGCTGTTGCTGCTGTTGTTCAGCAGAAGAAGCTCCCCATGGCGATTGAGTAAGCGCTGCATCGCTTTCCTCCAACTGAAATAAAAAGAGAGAAGAATGTTACAAGAGATCTCAAATGAATTCAAGTTTCTTGTGCTAGAAGATTTTGATGGCACTACCTTTCTCTTAAGATCTCTATTGGTTTCCAATAACATTTCCTCCTGTAAATTGATCAATATGAGAGTGTGTTGTATTGAGATTCTTGGTGATTGTGTAAATCTTGATGTACCTTTGTTTTGAGGTCAGATAGTTGATCAAGCATAGACCGAGCCTGGCAATGAAAACAAAGCCAATATTTGGTAGTGTACTCTAAATGCTCTTAGGACCAAAGAATCAAATATAAGGTTGTTGATTTCTTGAGATTGTATATACCTTTGTGGACCTTATTTGTCTTAGTGATGCATCTACTTGACGCTCTAGCTGCTCAAGCTCATTCACTCCCATCTCGGCTATCTCTTCACCTAGAAAATGCCTGGAGAGAAGCAATTCCAGAAGAGTTAAGTAGTTGGAGTAAGCATTTACTTCTAGAGATGTGTTATGATTCAAGCCATGTACCTTTGTGAATGTTGAAGTATCTCAACTCTTGATTTGAGCTTTAAGTAGTCTTGGTATTTTTCCTGCATTAAAAATTAAGTTAATTGAGGACAATTTCACAACTATTAGGCCAGTCTTTGACAATTCATAGAGAGAGTGAAGTTGTACCTGCAAGTCTTTGGCTGATTGATGTGGATCCATTGTTGCATAACTATTTTTTCTATACTTCTCAATAGTCTTGGTCATACCACTAATGCAAACAAATGATCATTGAATTTTCAACATAATATTGATCAATCAAACTTTGACTTTTAGAAATATATCAAAAGGGTATACAAAAAAACCTTTAAAGCATTGTAAATTGTTTATGTTACAAACCAAGAACATCAAGACTAGTATCAGTCTCATGATGAAATTTCAAGAAAATAAGTTCTGATAATTGTTCCGAAAATAAGAAGTAACATTACAGTTGTCTCTTTAAGTTTAATAAGATTATAAGTACTCTAGATAGTAACTGAGATAATTAATCAGAGTATTTTTTGTGTGTTCTTTACAGCTTTGTGTGTATATCCAGAGGTCAATTCTTTGTCTCTTTGGAAATTTGAATCAACCCCTTCAAGACTCAATCTCATGTGTAAAAGCTTGCACTATATATAATATAATTTT
Organism: Moricandia moricandioides; assembly: GCA_905132885.1. NCBI lineage: Eukaryota > Viridiplantae > Streptophyta > Magnoliopsida > Brassicales > Brassicaceae > Moricandia > Moricandia moricandioides. The sequence goes on from CAJHQQ010001971.1 coordinate 63,874, forward strand.
CATGTACTTTTCTATTCAATGTCTAGCTATCTTTAATCATCATCTAGACCATCTAAGACCCTCATAGTATTATCAACTTTTGTTAAGTTAATCTCACTCTAGAAGCCAGATTTGTAAATAATGAAACTCAGAAATCACAAAAAGAATTAAACCCTAATCATTCAGTCCTTACAAAATCAAGAAAGACTCAAAATTTTCGTTTACTCTATAATCCTTAAAAACCAAAACCCTAAAGATCTGAAAAGTAGGAAGATTAATTGTGGAGAGATGAGTATCAAAGATGATGGTACCTAGGGCTGCTGCAGAACTCGTAGAGCTTGCCACGGTTAGAGAAAATGAGAAGAGCAATCTCAGCATCACAAAGCACAGAAAGCTCATAAGCCTTCTTAAGCAAACCGTTCCTCCTCTTTGCAAAAGTAACTTGCCTGTTGATCTTGTTCTCTATCCTCTTCAGCTCCACTTTCCCTCTTCCCATCCTTAAGTTCTCTCTTTTATTTTTCTCTCTCAACACATAAAATATTTCTTGTTTTTTTTTATACCTCTAAACGCACAAGTGATGAACTAAAGAAGGTTTATATACGTACACATAGAGAAAGTGTATGTATAAGTGTAGAGTATAGATCTTGCACTCAAAAGGATTCTGGCTCTAAATCTAGGGCATGAACTGGTTTCCTCTCTTGTCCTGTAACTGGTGTGGGTGGAGGAGGAGGAGGTGGTGGTGGGCCACCGTGTTCAGTTCTTTTTTAGTTGGAATGTTGTAAGAGAATAGCTTTGTGTTTGATTTTTGCAGATGCTAAGCCATTCTTGCCCAAGCCATTCTTGCCCAAATAAAAGCTTACACGACTATCCACCCTCATAAACTTTCCTTTTAAGAAAAAGAAAAACTAATATATATATATTTTAAAATTATTTCGTGTATATGATGTTAACTGGGAATACCTATGTATATATATATAATAAATTAGTTTTTTCAGAAAATAAAAATTGATTCCTAGTACTTTTCCAATGATAGTTAAGATATCTCTCACTCTATCTTGTCCAACCAAGATGCTTCAACTTTTTTCTTTCACCCTCCTCCATTGGATATTAAGATAGATAAGTGTCTGCCATATATGTATATATAGATTGTTTTCTTTCATCAATCTAGTTCTTGGTTTATCAATATGCTCAAAAAATTATTCTAAATATAGCCTACAAAATACGCCTTAAATAGAGCATCTACACAAGTTCAAGTCCTATCTATTAGTGTTTCATGATTTGGTTTCATATTGTTCATGAAATGAAAATAAAGAACTAAATTAACGTTGTTTCAGGTATTGACACGTTTGGATAATGAAAATAACACTAAAATGACTATGTTGTGAATAAAGGTAGGAAAAAGATAGGCTTCTAATAAGATGTGTTTTTTTTGCTTTGCCTCTCTTGCCGACAATTTCTTTCGTATGACAACTACTTCACGATCCTTTAAATGCATAAGACGTATCTACGCTTGCAAACATATTGTGTCAAATTGAAATGGCTAATCATATATAGTACTACCATCAATAAAAATGAAACTGATAATTAATATCTAATAGTTTACTAGATAATTATTTTCTGCTGTTTTGTAGGGGTTTATGTATTACAAAGGCTGAAAGGCATTCACCTTAATAATTTATTTTTCGTACATGTTAAGTGGAAAATATCATGGTTTGTTTTTGTGTTTCAGAACTTTAGTCACGATCTTATCGTTAATACATATATTTTACTTTTGTGTGTGGGTTTCCTTCAAAAATGAAGTCTGATCTATATATTCAAATGCATGTACAAGCATAAACTAATGAACACATAGAGTTTTTATGGAAGTTCAGGTTTTTTTTTTTCAATCTTTGGAACATAGTTCAGAAAGAAAACCACTAGAATAAATTTACAATTACAACTGTCATGGTATTCAGCACTAGCTAGAATGGCTACCATCCTTTTTAGATAGATAAACTATGAAGATAAGTATCAAGCTGGTATGCATTGACTACCATTTTACACCACCAGAATATTACTAACTATAAACAGATGCATTCTTCATAAAACATTACCACTAACAATCTGCGAGTCTTCATGGTGGACGATGCCACACACCTTCTGTACATCTCTAAAATATGCCTTAGATGCGTGCATTTTCTTTAAACGGTATCCTAGTATTTATCTTGATTTCTCAATCCTAAACTTTAGGATACCCATTGAATCTTTTCTTTTTCTTCTCCTAAGAATAAGGAAATTTATTCTCTTCTTAAATAAACTATTCAAGATGATTATCTAGCTTAGCAGCCACGATTGTCCAAGTTGAACCCAAGTTATTGTCCTCGTCTGTACTACAGCTCGACTTGATGTATGGCTTCCTGTACCATTTTATGTATTACTTTAGGACTAGTACAAAAACACTTCAAGTGTTTGATACATCTTATGGTATGTATCATGACATGTTCCATCAACTTCTCAAACCATTCAACAATACATTTTCAAGGTCGACTTGTTTGCTTATATCTAATCAAAATTGAAATCGATTTTCATTAAATATAGTAGAATCCAAGATAGATTTCAAGATAATTTAATATTAGCTTTTGATATGCTCAGACATATGTATACATATAACAATGACTCATAGATGCTTAAAATAAGAATTGCACAACATTTATTCTGATTTATCTTGGCAAGACAACGGAAAAGAAAAGAGAATTTCTTTTGAACAGTTTAGCTCTCAAATCGTAAGATTTATCAACTTTTTCGTAGGATGCTTCTTGTCAAATTAATAATAAATAAAGTCTCATGTGCCTGTTTTCCATGGCTAATTTGTTTTTTCTCACTTATGGCATCTTATAAAATATATCTGCATTCATGATGATTGGTGATGATGATGATGGTTGTTAAATTACTCATGTGACATCTTTTTTAACTTTGCCTGCTGACTCATACTTTACTTGTTCAACCTAAACAGTTTTTGTTCATTTGTTTTAGCTAAATGATATGTTTTTTCAGCCGACAAAAGAAATGATATGTTTTTTTTTGTGATCTTTATTGCTTGATGTAGTATATGCATCTCTTATTGATATCATCATGCATAAAGTAGATCTTTATCTTCTACGTACTCACTATTCTCCACCGTTCGTCTATGGTTTAGTGGTCACCTTACAATATAGATAAATGCTTTAGACCTTTAGTTAACATCGAAAAGGAATAAAATACCAGATAATTCTGCAATGTGATATTCCATTATTTTAATGGATAATTTAGGTAGATAAATCATGGACTTAAAATGTTTAGAGAAATTATCTTTAATAAAATAGTCATCATTAATAATCATTTTATAGTAAATCTTCGCAAATTTTATACGCTGCTACAGAATTGAGTATGTATGTACAATTAAATATGATTGTATGATCGTAATTTTTAATACATTATCAACTACCAGTTAAGAAAAAGAAAAAGAAAATATATTGTTTTTTACGAACGGTTGAATTATATTATTATGCCGAATCATTCTTCGTACCATTAGCTTACCGCTGTTTGGTTAAAAATATATTATTACGACTATTCCATCATCTTACCACTGTTTTGTTAAAAAACATTACGACTATTAAAAACATGATACTCTTTCTGATGATTTATATATGGGGCAGTAGCAGTTCTTGGGAAGATAAAAAAGATTGTCCATTGGATTTATATGCCACTATAAGTTTTATTATTTTCAGATAAATATAAATAACAAAAACCGTAGGTCGATATTACAAACACCATGAATATGATAGATAGTTCTTGAACGCAAAAAAGGTAGATAGTTATTATATTGAACCATTAAATTTCCCAACGAAAATATTTTTTTAAACACCTCCCTACGAAAATATAAAATTAGTTTTTTTTTCTGTTTATACGGTTTGTATAGGAAACAATTTATATAATTTTGGATACAGTTGGCTAACTGGTAACATTACTTAATAATGTGATCACATGTAGTAAATAAATAAACCATGCATAAGTAAAAATAAATAAAATTAACGAAAATATACAAGGTTAATTAAAACTATTTTGTGTGTTTCTATAAATTTTTAAAATTCTGGAATAGTTTATTGAAGATAGGATGCATTCCCTCTGTTTTACAAAGAGAAATTTAATTTTTTGTTTCTTTTATAGAAACAGATATTTTATGTTTTAATGCAACTTTATAATTTATTTACCATTTTTACCTATATTAATAAAAATAATATTCAAATAAATTAAGCTATTTGTAATTATGGTATTATAATTAGATTATTTTTAGCATTGTAAATTTATTTTAAAGTGTATAAACCCCAAAACTTATAGTTTGGTTGTTGTTAGCAAAATAAAAGTAAGGAGAGTATCTTATTGCTCTCCTAAGTAGTTCTGGACTTGGGTTAGGTAAATACTATAGTTAATTCAGTCGCTTCTGCCTTTTTTTGCTAAACTCTGACAAAGTGTAACGATAGCTAGTCCTTGTTAATTTCATAACATTGCATGATTTGTAATAACATGCATAAGCAGTAAATCATTTTGCTACTCTATGGAATATTAATCTAAGTCATATATACATACATATAGAAGTTTGAAAACTAGACTTTAAGTAGTAATAAGAAAAGAAACAACAATCTTCTTTCAAAAAAGAAATAACAATCTATAAAAAAAAGAGACAATATATATATAAAAAGTAACTTTAACCTAGTCTAATCCGAGTTAAATACGTAACACGAAGAGAGTTGCGTTCAATATTGGTTTCAGACCAAATCTTTATTAATTACTAACATTTATAATAGTAGTAGTTTTCTAAATGCTCTTCAGTCTCTAGTTTACTTTCAGAAAACGTAAGATGAGGGAAGCATATGCAGGTTGAGGTCTGGGACAGAGCTCGTAGGGTACGTGTCGAGCTCTTATTGTGTTAAGAAACCAGTTTTCCCTACACTCTTTGCGTACATACATCACGAACCTGAACTGACATGTGACAACATATTGCATGCCAATATGTGATTCCCGCAGAGACACGGCATTACAGAAGCAATTAATTTAATTATGTTTAAATTTGTGTAATAGCCCAAAAAGTAGATTTAAGGCTTGCATCCAGAAGAAAGAAAAAAATAAAGGTAAACAGTGAACTTAACTAAGTGGAACTGAACATGTTAATTAGAAATGGAAAAAATCAGTTTATCCCACTGCAGAATCTTTTATAGTATTATATTATTTTGATTTTGATTCATAATATTATATTTGAAATTTTATAATATAATATTAATTGTTCTAATATTATAGACTTTCTGTATAAATATTTAATTTTTGAATTTTTTTCAATACTTTAATATTTTTTTTTAATAAAAAAAATATACTCTGGATCTGGATACTGGTAGGGCCACTTTAGAGAAAAGCTGTCCGAACCATTGATTAGAAATTTTGAATTACTGGAGAGTTTTATTAATATTTATATATAAATAAAATTTTAAGCCAAAGCAAATTGCAGCTGATATTGAATTTTCTGTTAAACAAAAGAAATCACTAAAAAAGAAAAATCACTATGATGAAAACATATATATAGTTGATAAAAATGTATTATTATCCTCACAGGAGACTTTGATGATTGATTACTTCTACACATTTATGAGTAATTTTTCTTGAGTCCAAATTTGAAAAATTCTAAAGATATGAAATTATTTGGATTTTTGTTTGATTTTAAAAGCTAACATAAACAATTGAGTATAGTTTGAGTGCATCATGTTTAAATCTAGAAGTTTCTTTACAATATAGTACACATTCAAACATAGTTGGTGATTAATTTTTTGTAGAATTACATATTCTTTGATAATCATATCCATAGAAGTTCAAAACCTATTGAAATGCTTGAATTTTATAAAAAAAATGAAAGATTATTATCAGAACACATAAACTGCTTTATATTAATGGTCATCACATCTTAAGGTTTTTTTAAATTGAAACTGATAAAAAAAATTACAGTCTACCATGTTCCATCCTTAAATATAGATTCATCTAAAAAGTAACATAATTTGTAGAGTTAATTTATATACACTTGAATATGATTTAAACGTAGAAGAGATACTGTATAATGAGACATAGACATCGAATTAAGAATTAAAATATAATCAAAATGAGGAAAAAAATACACTGAGAATTATAGAATTGCAATATCCAAAGTTCATGATTACATTATCTATGAGCTCAACTAGGCATGGACATATAAACCAAAAACCAAAAATCAAAAACCAAATTGACAAAATTGAATCTGATATTGAACCAATGTTTATAAATATTCGAATAATTCTTATATTTCTGAAATCGAAAAATTGAAACTAAACCAAAACCAAATTAAAAGTCGAACAAATATCTGAATATCTAAAATATAGTTTATATATCTAATATATTTATTATATTTAGTTTCTAAATTACCAAATATTTTAAAAGTGTTATTTATAAACTAAATTATCCGAAAAACCGATTTACTAAAAAAATTTGTATCCGAAATATTTAAAATTAGAATGAATTACCCAAAAAAAACAAGCTATCTGAATAATTTTTATCTAAAATACTTAAATTTATCTGAATTATCCAATATTGATCCGAAAAATCAAAAATGTGATTTTTTAATATTAATTATCAGATTTATCCAAAAATTAGAATAGAAATCGGAACTGAATTGGAATTAAAAAATTTATCGGATATTATTAGCCGGTTCTTAACTTTTTTACCTGATCCGAACCGCAAACTAAAATAACCAAACCGAATTTAATAAATAATTGAATGATTCCTATATCTCTATAACCGAAAAAATAAAAACCAATAAAAACAAACCGAAAAAGAATGCCCAAACGTACTAAACTATTGTTTTACTGTCACCTTCAAGTATGACACTATGTGTGTTGCATTGCTATTAGTAGAGCTTATAATACATTGACTCATATATCTCTGTCCAACTCCTAAGTAGTAACCTTCTGAATCTCGAATAATCCAAGTCGCTTGTGAATCCCATCACTCCCCTGATATTCTGTGGTGGTGTTCTCCATGTTGTTAATATTTCTATTGTTGCCGTACGTCTTATGAAATCTTTTTTTTGAAGAGACTTTGTTTTATTTTAAATGCACTGAAAATTTCATATTTGAAGCTAGGGCATGTGTACTCGGTTTTTATGAATTTGGGTTTGGGTTCTGTTTTCACGAATGTTATAGGTGAGTCGACTCAAACAGTCATAAGAGATTGAGCAAATGTATCTTCCAATGTGCATGCTTTCTTTGATTAGAGGCACCGTGAGGTTCAACGAGAGGCAAAGATCAATGTTCTTGAAACATTACCTCCGTAGGCTGTTCGAGAATGTAGACAGTGTACAGACTTCATGTGAGTGGTAACTGGAGCAAGTTGTTGATTCAAACACGATTTGGAACCTTTTCAGCAGAATATTATAATAGGTTTGACAAGAAAACGATTTCTTATCATTGAAGGCTCACATCAAACAGTTTTAGATAGTGTGCGAATGCAACAAGGAGACAATGGATACGCATTTGCATTACACATAATGTTTTTGATTTGATATTTTACTTGCCACCAGTGAAGAGATAATCCAAGGATGATCCACCTCCAGGAGCTGCATGAACTTTGGTCGAAGGACGGTCCTGCAGAGAGAGAGCCATTATAGTGTGTTATTTCCCAAAGAGAGAGTAATATTCATTGAGTAATGGAGACTGAAACAAAACATACAGTGAGGAAGTTTCCGGTGTTCTGTCCTTCAGCTCGGGCATAGTTGTTAACTGGAGTTTTGATACCAGCAGGGATCTGCTTGTTGATCTCTGCAGGCTCAACGCTGGTAGTAGCTGTGGTGAGTGCAGTTGCAGTCACAGCTGCTGGTGCTGATGCTGGTGCAGTAGTAGTAGCGTTGGCTGGCTCAGCAGAAGGAGCTGGAGCGGGCTTAGGAGCAGAAGCATCACCACCATCACCACCACCACCAAAGAGATAATTGAGTGAGCTTTGACCTCCACCACAACTGTTTCCACGACCCATAGGTAGACTTCTCAAACCGGAAATCCAATAAGATATTAATGATTGGAGACTCAAAGTATGCTATACAATAAGAAATGCTGTCATGAACGTTGCTTAAAGCATCAATGCATCACAGTTTCACAATCAGAGACGAAAGATTCATACTATGATTCTCCTTTCCTCCTCCTATTAAGATATAATCCAAAACTAGAGATGCAATTTCAAAATCCACTACTCAAAACGATTAAAGAGGCCAAACGATTCATTAATTCTCCCTGAATCTTTAGGAGAACACAATCAGATCTAGAACCAGCGAAATCGAATCCATATGCTTAAGCTCTCGAATCTACGGAATCTCCTAGAAACCATGTATCCACAACATAATCCAGTGTGTAATCGAGCGACGAGATCTACACAAGAGAAACGAAGAAGAAAACGATCTGAGAGTTCGAGAAACAAACCTTCCGGCGAAAATCGCGATCAGATCTAGAAGAAGAAGCTATCACGCAGAGACTCAGTAAAACTGACTACTGACTCATAAGCGAACCAGTCTATCTAATATAAGCTTTAACCGGTTTTGCTATTCTCAGGTTTCCGGTTCAATTGATCGCTTCTTCGGTTATCCATCAATTTCAAATGTTGATAGATAAAAAAAAAAGTTAACAGTTTTCATCAAAATATCTGAATTCAAAACTGACTGTTTTTCAAAACCGGTGAATTAATATTTTGGTATTTGGATTGGAACAAAGCTACGATTATTCAACCGGTTAACACTTAACCAGTGTAATTATTGGTGTTTTTCACTAAATTGGACGGTTTCGCTAACGAGTGAGACTGGTGGAGCCATTCAGTGTTATGCAATTTGTCATTGTTTGAATCTTATTCTCTGCTGTTTTGTTACATTTTAAAAATTTGAACTTTGAAACAAAAAGATACTATATTGAGAATAAAAGAGACTTTTAAAGATTCATGTAGCAGCTACTAGTTCACCATGTTTAGACTGGTTAAAGTAATAGTTCCCAGTAGCAAGCACCATTAAGCTCAATACACCAAACTTCCATGACAACCCTAAACCCAAACCATTTGAATTCACTTTCTTTTTCTCCACTGCAACCCTTCTTGAATCCAAACTCTTCGACTTCCTGAATGATGCATAACTCTCAACTTCTTCAACCGTCAGCGCCGGTTTAAGAGACTTCTTTGCGGTTTGGAAATGGCGGTTGAACACACCCTTTGCTGCAATGTTTTCTCTAAGCGAGACTGTTCCGCTTTCTCTGCACAGACCTTCAAGCTCTGCACCAGTGAAAAGATCTGTCTCTTCTGCGATTTTTCTGAGGTCAACGTCGTCTCCTAGTCTCATGTTGCGTGTGTGCACTTGCAGTATCTCTAACCGAGCTTCTACATCAGGTGGTGGCACATACAACACCTAAAGAAATAACATTTTCAAGAAAAAAAAAGGTTAACAATCCGGTTTACTGATATCAAAGTGATCCAATGTGAGGACTTACGAGATCGAACCGACCAGGTCGCATTAGAGCTGCATCTATTGCATAGGGACGGTTTGTAGCAGCCAAGACAAGAATCCCCTAAACCAAAAAATCCATCACTATCATTGTAAACCGAGAACAGAGATGAGTTCTTGTTTGTTTATATACCTTTGCTTCTTCAAGACCATCCATTTCGGTTAAGAGTGTAGATAAAAGTCTTTCTCCAACTGTTGAACTATTGCTTGAGCCCTCATCACCTCTAGAACCATCCACAGAAGTAAACATGTTTAAGAGTCTATAACGCAAAAAGCAAGAGTTAGGAGAGGTAGAGAGACAAACCTTTTACAGGCGACAACATCAGCTTCATCAAAGAATATTATACTAGGAGAAGCAAGTCTAGCTCTTTGAAACGTGTTCCGTAATAACGCTTCACCTTCTCCAACATACATAGAGAACAGCTCCGCACAGCTAAATCACACCACAAACCAGAGACACAAAGTTTCATAACCAAAAAGGGTTTCCTTGAGCATGATTCTCAACTTTCTGATCAGCAAAAATTATACCTTAAAGAGAAGAAGGAAGCTTGAGCAGCATTTGCAGCAGCTTTAGCAAGAGTTGTCTTTGAGCAACCAGGAGGACCATGGAGGAGTATTCCACGCATCGGCGATATTCCCATTTTTGTAAATGCAGCTGAATGTTTGATTGGCCATTCAACAGCTTGCTGTAGCTTTTTCTGTCCACATGAAACACATTAGTAGCAATGGAAGACATTGTTAAAGCTATTTATTTACCTTTAAGTCTTTAAGACCACCAACGTCTTCCCATGTCACTTTAGGTATTTCAACTGTGATGCCTCTTGTTATACTTGGACCAACCACAGCTTTTGCAACCTTGAAGTCTTGAAATGTTAAGATAAGAGAATCTGAGGATCTTTTGCTTGCAGATATGGTTGCTTCACGACATAAAGCTTCCAAATCTGCTCCAACATAACCGTTGCAAGACGTTGCTATGGCTTGCAGATCGAGAGTAGCATCTAAACTGACTTTCTTTGTGTACAGCTGAAAAGAATAGTAAACATAAAGCTCACAAGAAACAAGCTCCCACTTAAGCACCAATGGGCAATTCCAATTAAGGACTTAATGTTACCTGCAGGATTTTCAAACGATCCTCCTCATTAGGCGTGCTCACTTCAACTAAAGTATCAAACCGCCCCGCCCTTCTTAGCGCTGGATCAATTGCATCCAACCTTTTGACAAGAATCATTCCATTCAAAAACAAAGGTTTTAAAAGGTTAAATAATGTTTGAAGGGTAAGACGAGAACCTATTTGTGGATGCTACAACAACAACTCTTGGTGCAGATGATGAAGGCTTGTTTGAGTCCATTAGTGTGAAGAGTTGAGAAGCAATACGAACACCTTGCTCTCCTCTACATTTTAAAGAAAACCAAACAACTCTCAATCTCTTATAAACTATAGGAGTAGTAACAAATAACTGAGTGATACAATACAATACCTAGAACTACGCCGAGGACAAAGAACATCAATCTCATCTATAAAAATCACAGATGGCTTGTCTGAACCAGCGTGGGAAGAAGCCTCAGCAAAAGCTTCCCTTAAGACTTTCTCGCTTTCTCCAGCATGAGCTCTATGTACAGAGTGAGGGCTGAGAACAGAGCATTGCCACAGAAACACAAAGCACATATTAGCTTTCACCTACTTCCACCATACCATACATTGTTCAAGAAATAGCTAGACAGTGGTTAAGCATCTTATAGATTATTGTTTAGGCGGAATGCCTAGACCAATCATTTGAACACTCATTCTATATATTATACAGAAGCGACAAAGAAAAGTACCTTAAAACAGTCAAATGTGCATCACATTCCTGAACAACAGCACGGACCAAACTTGTCTGCAAGAAAACAAGTTTAGAACTTTGATGAACCCAAGACAGTTTTGTCTGAAAATTTTCAAGCTTGGAAAAGAGTTTTACCTTTCCGGTGCCAGGAGGGCCGTATAGGAGCAACCCTCTAGACCACTGCAAAAAGCAGAGGAAAATTAACAAACAGAAGATACTGAGAAGCGGAGTTTAGATGAGGATGTTTACTTTGAGACCAAGAGTTCGAGCTTCAAGAGGGTAACGAAAAGGGAAGATAATGAGTTCTCGAAGCGCTTGCAAAGCCCTCTCGTTGCCACCGATCTCTGCTTCCGCTCGCCATGTATCATCGGCGACGATGTTGTCGCAGCCACTGACTTCTGTTTCCATCAAAAACGACTAAAAGAGCCAAACTTTGGGTTTATGAGCCGCCGGGGCACGAGAGACGGAGACGTTTTCCGGCGATTAAATTAAAAAGATAATACAAAATAGTGTTAGGGCTTTTCTTTTCATGTCACTTTACAATTTTGCCCTACTTCTAACTAGTTTAACATAGAACTTAACCAATGGTTAATCCCGGTTTATTAAGGGTAAGATTATTAACGTAATTTTTTTTTTATATACTTTTCGGGTAAGAGATGGTTTTTATGTCTTTTATTTAAAAGTTTTCTTAATTAAGAATTAAAAAATATCTCTTAAAAAATTAAGAATCTCACCATAAAAAATCATGGTTAATCATGCTGTAAGTTATGCTGGAAAATGAGTTACCGGTAGGTTTGGCATTCAAATATCAGATTGGTTTAATTTGAGTATTTTTGGATAGTAGATAATTGGGATATAGGAAAACTGGTATGTGTCATATAATTCTAAATTTTGAATCAGGTTTGATTTACACATTCAGATGTTTTTGGGTATATCAGAATGAACCAAACAAAATTGGTTTCAATTTAGATTAACTTGTTATAATCCAAATGTATAAAAAATAATCAAATTTATTCGAAATAACCAGTTTAAATCTTCTTTTTATAGTCTAAACATGTAATCCGTGAAAGACCGTGCATAGTCTTATCTGATGTTGAATCATTAACGGCGGTTGATTTTTCCAGCAACCTTCAACTCTTTTACCCATTATTCTACGTGTGGAAGACATCTGTTCTAGATAAGTAGCTGTGTGTTGTCTCAAAATTATTGTTAAGAGATAGATTTTGTAACCACTTATACTTAATATTGGTCATTTTGGCCCACGCAAATATAATGGTCGACAAAAAAAAAAAGGGTTTATTAGGCAACACACAACAAATCAAAATAAAAATAACTCTATATAAATACATCATTTTAATCACTGTTTCCACTTTAATACA